>JARHVA010008780.1:335000-410000 GCA_037957365.1 Torreya grandis | reverse complement strand
AGGGGTTGGTGCTCCTATGGGTTGGTGCTCATGAATAGTTACTAGATTGGTGTTGAGCAAAGGGGGTGGTGCTCTTGCAAGTTGGTTGCAAATATTGTTTGGGTTGGTTCTCATTCATATACTTGAGGTTTTTCTCTGTGGTGTTTCCCACATTGGGTTTCCATGTTATATATAGTGTCTCTCTATCTTGTGTGGTGTTTATTGTTTAAGTTTTATTTCATATCTTGACTATTTGATTAAGTGGAATTTGGTTAAGGGAAAGTTTTATAAGATATATGATATACTGATTCACCTCCCCCTCTCAGTCTATCCCATGCTTAACAATTGGTATCAGAGCCAGTTCCTTCAGAAAGGGTTTAATATCTTGAAGGTAGATTAAAAAAAGCATAAGATGGCCAAGCAACTAAATAAGGAGAATCAAGAGTTGAAATATGTGGTTGAAGCTCTTAAGGAATAGGTGTGTATCTTGGATACTAAGTTGGCTATAGAGGGAAAAAAATAAGATATTTATTCAGGATCTTAAGAATTAGTTAGAGGTTGCAAATTCAATTTTAACATCAAAAGAAGAAGAGTGTAATCAGTTGAAGGTTGAGTAAGGCTTTTTAAAGGATAATCATGAGAAGCTCATAATCAAGGTTGAGAAAGATCATGAAATATTAGTACAAGGAAAGAAGGATGCAGGTTTTGAAGGCAAATCAAAGAAGCCGATCAGGGAGCCCAATGATTTCAAGTTTTCAAATTATTTTTATGGCCATTGTTTTCTTTGTCATCATGTTGGTCATAGGGCAAGAGACTATATGAGGAGAAGCAATTAGTCAAAGGGAGATCTTAGTCACCTTAAAGAAAAAGGTATGAGAAATGTTGTTTGATTTTGTTGTCATAAGGTTGGCCATATTGCTAAATTATGTCAAAATAAAGTAAAGATATATTCAAGGTATGTCAAAGGATATAGAGCCCCTAGAAAATATGAGAAAAGACAAATTTAGGTTTGGAGACCTAAAATAGTAAAGGTTGATCAGATTGAGTTTAAGAGTGAAAATGAATTACTTGCTATAGTAGATAAAGAATCAGATAAGAAGGATTATGCAGAATCTTTTGTTACATTTGAGCATGAGCTTTGTCAAGGTAAGATGGTTGCAAAAGTTGAGAAGATGAAAAATAGCATGAATGTTGAGGTTAGTAAGTCAAAAAGGTTAGACATGCTTAAATGAATTCTAAAAGAAAAACACAAGAAAATCAAGGAAGAAATAGAGGAGATGTGGGAATCTCCTACGATTTGTTTCTAGGACCCTTTTGTGTGGGGTGTCTCTTTTAGGCTTCAAGGAGACACTTTTAAGAAAAATTGAAGCATGGTAGATGTTATTGGGTCTTGGATATGTTGCATGACAAGAAGGTGAGTTGACAGATTAATTTGTATATCTTTTGAGTGAATAGATTTTTGAAGAAAATTTTGCATCGGTGTTAAGGTTTGAGGCTATTAGAATGATTCTTGCATATGCAGTGTTTAAAAGTTTTAAAGTGTTTCAAATGATTATGGTCACAAGAAATTAAAATGTTGAAAAAGAGCTAACAGTGTTAGAAAGAAGGAAAAGAATACTCATGCAAATTTAATGAAGAAGGATCAGAGTTTCAAAGTTCCATTCATTAAGAAGAAGGTTCAGACATGTTCATGGTAGAAGAAACAACTTAAAGGTTCTTTTTTGGTATAGACAACTTTGCATGTAAGAAATGAAGATCAGCCATGGTTCGTTGATAGCGGATGTTCGAGGCATATGACAAGAGATAAGATTAAAGAAGATTAATGGTGGCATAGTGAAATTCGAAGATAAAACCACTGCCAAGATAGTTGGAAAAGGTATTTTAAGTTTGGATATTAGTAGAACCAAAGCTAAGAATTTTTTGTAAGCATAATATATTGAGTGTAAGTCAGATATGTGATCAAGGATACACCTTAAAGTTTCATATGAAAGTCTGTGAGATTAAAAGATAATATTCAAATGAGTTGATTGTAGACTCTCAACGAATAGGCAATGATGTATCAGATATCTTTTCAAAGGCACGATCAAAGGATACATTGAAAGATCTGCAACAGGAGTTGGTAGTAATATTTATTACTTCCTGCCATTGATGTTCAGCATCAATTGAGGGGGAGATAAGTGTTTGCTCTAGGTAGGCCCTTTGAAATTGATGTCAAAGGTGCAAAATAATAAGTATATGTATAGGTGTAGAAATAGGTATAGGCTGTTATAGTAAGGGGGAGTTACTGTGTTTTTTTAGATGATAGTATGTGTAGGTGACAGGATGTGGTAGTTTTAGGATTAAGGTTGCCATCAATGACAAAGGGGGAGATTGTTTGAAATATTGTCATTGATGTCAAAGGTCTAGCATTATTGGTGATAAAGGCCCCATTGAATTTAATGTTGTTTTTAATAGATATATCTTGGCTAATGTGAGTTAATATTTATTTAATATTAACAAATATATTTTTGGTTGCATATGAGACAAAAGAAGGGCCCATGGAGAAGTCAAAGAGCCATGGGGTAAAGACAAAAGAAGGATGGGATGTATTTTCCCATGAAGAGTCATCTTGGGGAATTCCAAGAGTCACCAACTGAAGACAAAAGAGGAAGGGCACAATTTCTCATGAAGGGACACTTTGAGGAATACAAAAAGTCACCAAGATAAGGACAAAAGTGGGAAGGACGTTTTTGGTCATGAAGGGTAACGACATGACTTTTCAAAGGCAAGAATATGGAGGGTCATACAAGTTTGGTGCCATTTTCCATGAGGATTGAAGGGTCACAAAGGGGTAAGGCCAAAGGTCATTTCTAAAGCTATAAATAAAGGCTTGAGAAGCCATTTTTAATATGAGAGATAGAGGTTGATTTGATATTGTAATATCTAGCTTAGAAGAGCAATTGTGAGAGATGAGTATGATTTGTATTTGTTATATCTAGATTAGAAGAGCAAAGTTGAGAGACAGGAAAGAGATGTTGCATTGAACAATCATTTGTTGAGATAGCAACATTGAGAGATAGGTGTGTGGTATACATAAAGGGGTTGGTGCTCATGAATTGTTGTTGGGTTGGTACTCAGCAAAGAGGTTGGTGTTCCTGTGGGTTGGTGATCATGTGGGTTGGTGCTCAACAAAGGGGTTGGTGCTTAGAAAAGGGGTTGGTGCTCCTACAAGTTGGTGCTTGCCAATATTATTTGGGTTGGTGCTCATTCATATACTTGAGATTGTTCTCTATGGTATTTCCCACAATTAGTTTCCACATTATATCTGGTGTCTCTCTCTATCTTGTGTGGTGTTTATTTTTTGAGTTTTATTGCATATCTTGAATGTTTGATTAAGTGGAATTTTTATAAGGGAAGGTTTTATAAGATATATGATATACTGATTCAGCCCCCCTCTCAATATATCCCATGCTTAACACTACCCACCAATTATTGCCTCTCTTATGCTTCATGATAGGAAAATCATTTATAATATGTCCCATGAGGAAACATCTATGACATATAAATGGTAGGTTCTCATTATTTATCGACTTAACCCATGTTCTATTCCTTATAACCAACTCTGCCTAAGATGGGATTTCTTTAGAGAGATCAACATAGGCAATAAATTGAGAATATGTGGAATGCCCTTATTCAATATTCATAGAGTTAAGACACCAAAAATTTCCCACATCAATAACTTATGAAACCCCCTCATTTTATAATTGTATGGGAAGTTTTGGAAAATGGATATAGACATGTTGTATATTAGACATTTTGGTATCGGGGCTAAAGATGGAATGAAAAAGTTTAAACATCAGCCAATGTCTCTTCCACTCCCATGAATGTATGAGAACAATATCTTTATCAGTTACAAAATAAAAAATAATAATGAAAATACCTTTTGTATAGGGGTAAATGGTAATTCTTCAATCAATAAGAGGTTAATTATAATTAATCCAAGTATGAAGATGCCAAAGAGAAGGCCAAAAACCTTCAAATTTTTAGATCGTTTCAAAATCGAATAAGTGTTCTTCCATACACATAATCATTACAAGAGATATATTTTCAAAAATTATAATATGATTTACAAAATTTTTGGGGCTACATATTTAACCCTTAATTTTTTTGAGGTTGCATCAGCATATGAAGCATGTAGTTGAGGTTGCATTGATACCACCTCCATTACCATGAGATCATATCTCCTATGCTCCTTAGGATTTCCAAGAATTGAATCCCATATTAGAATCTCTTGAGATACTGTTACAAATATTTCCTTGGCCATTGGCATAGAAAATATAGACCCCTATATTATTATCTTAGTATAATCTTTGTTCATCACTAGATTTGAGGGTCCTTGTGTGCTGACTCCATTTATATCTGCATTAAGTATGTTAGTAGATGCCACTATAGCAGAGCCATTTTTTCCCTTATTTGCAACCACCACCACAATAGATCTAGGTTTTTCCAACATTGTAAAGCCTAGGTTCATCATCACCAGCACACCCTATAGATCCTTTTTGTCTCCCAATTATTTGATGGGTCCTTTATGATAATATCCCACCATCATATTATTCAAGGAATATTTTACATCACTATGAAAACCTAAAGCCACCATTTCCATTTCCAATTCTTGAATAATTAACTTATTTTTATGTCTCTTTGATAATTTAATTTATTACTATGTATATATACAGGTGAAATGCATACACACATGCTTACATAAGAAAATATAATTGATGATGCTTTAATTATGTAAAATTTGATTTAAATGATTTTGAGAATAAAACATAAAGAAGGCCATATCATATCCATATCAACAATATTGAAATAAAGCAACCAATGTTTATTTGAATATAGTGTTAAATTTTTTACCTTTAATTATCCCCATTTCATGTTAATCACATCCATGTCACTTTAATTATAATGATGATGATGATGATGATGATGATGATGATGATGATGATGATGATGATGATGATGATGATGATGATGATGATGATGATGATGATGATGATGATAATAATGATAATGATAATGATAATGATAATGATAATGATAATGATAATGATAATGATAATGATAATGATAATAATAATAATAATAATAATAATAATAATAATAATAATAATAATAATAATAATAACAACAACAACAACAACAACAACAACAACAACAACAACAACAACAACAATAGTAATAATAATAATGAAAATGAAAATTTAATAATAACATATTAGAATGCAAGGGTTGACTACATGTATAATTTAAGACACCTATCCTATTACAATCCCAAGTGTCCAAATATGTGGTGGGTTTTTGGCATGATAATGAACAAATCTGTGAACACAGAGTTAATAAAACTAATGTGAAAACAAAAAACTCATTGTGTTCTTTCCATAATTTTCCAGTGCAAGATGATGAAGAAATATAAGATTTAGTTCATAAAGAATGTGAATATTTCATGATAAATTCAAGTGGCCTTGTTAAATAGGTAGGATCCTAAGCATATTTTTTATTTCTCTCCTATTTGTGTCAAGGGTTTTATCTACGTAAAACTATATAAAAGATCCAAAGTTATTTTAAAATTATGCATTGCTGTCATTCTATCATACCTCATATTCATGTATTATAAAACTGATACCTAAAATATCATTGAAGAATGTTATTTAATGTATGTTATTGTAAAAAGTAGAGGATTAATATTTTATGATTTTAATTATACATAAAACATTAACATACTTTATAAAAAATTAAATGACAAATGAGATATTAAATTTATTTAGATTTAAAATTTATTTGGTCATATTTTGTGATTTTCATGGTTTGAAGGCAATTTATAGCTAGAGATATGATGAATGTTTTTTTTACATTCTACTTCATTTTCTTCAATTTTTAGGAATTTTGTTTTGTAAATTTTATAGATCCTTGTTCATTTTAAAATGGTACTTATTTAGAAACAAGTATATATACATAAATTATAGTTATCTTGATACAATTTTTAAGTTAAAAATGAATGTTTTAATGTAAATTTTGATGATGATTATAAATCAAATCCTACATATTATATAAAATCATTAATTTGATTTGTTAGATATGGGATTTTTAGAGGGGGATATTTATCCTTTTTTATTTCATCTTCAAAATTATTGCAAATGAGTAATCTTTTTAGGTATCCATTAAATAGATCATATTATTTGTAGTAGGCTTTTTGACTATAACACGGGTTGAATATAGGCATGTAGTAGGCCTTACATTGGATTATCACTCTATCATTCTATATGTTTATAATACCACATGCCAAGATAGTTTTACCTAACTGTAACAAACATAAACATAGTCTTATAATAATAGACATACCAATATAATACATTGGAACAAACATACATATAGACATAAACATAATAAATAGGTTGATTACAAAACTCATAGACTTATTAATAATCATAAACTAGTAGGTCAATGAGGGTATATAGGAAAAATTACTATAAATAAAGAAATCTAGTGTATATATTTAGAAGGCTACAATAAATAAAAGACATGTTAAATACATAAGAAATTCTATGTAAACAAAAGAGTAGGTGGATTATCCATATATGGGGCGTAATACCTTCTACATAGGTCCCTTAGTAAAATAATAGCTTGTTGGTTGAATTCATGCCCTATAATAAGTAAAAAATATTATGGTAATTAAAATATACTCAATGTATATACTTTTTAGCAATCCAATCTACTTTATACTATCTTCATATATATTCAATCTGTTTATGTCTTCATTATATATTTTCTTTAGTGTAAACATGGAATATGATTTAAAAATTATATATGATTCTTGAAAGGTAGTTTTTAGTGATTTAAAGACCATTTAATGACACTTAAAGTGTATTAAAAACTTCAAGGTATTTATTTGTATGGTGTGATGTAGCTATAAAATATAGTGAGGATATATTTTATTGAACTATCAGATTTTGTAGAGATGGTAGAAACCGATACCAATCCATATCACCATCAACATCATTGATAATATTAGCATCTCAAATATGTGTAAATAAAATTAGGGTGGGTTCTTGATGGTAACATGTCTCTAACTTAAAAATATCATCATCCATCTATTTCAAAATGTAATTAACGGAAAAGAGTAATATCTACACACTATTCTTTATTTTCTCCCATATAATAAATAATATAAAAAATATATTTACACACCATTATTAATTTTATTCCATATAATAATTACTTATTTTGTAGAGTTTCTAACAACCAACACCCATCCACATCACCATCAACATCATTGATAAGACTAGCATCTCAAATATGTGTAGACAAATCTAAGGTGGGTTCCTGGCAGTAACACATCTCCAAATTAAAAATTTCATCATTTAATTATCTCAAATTATATTTATTAGAAGAGAGTAATATATACACACTATTATTTATTTTCTCCCATATAATAAATAATATAAAAAATATCTACACACCATTTCTCATTTTCTCCTATATAATAATAATTATAGACAAAGTCCCATGACCACTTGGTATATGCCATGTAATCATAATTTGAATAAATGTCACATAAGAAAATTTTGAAAATGAAAAGAATACTAGGCACATACCAATTAGATGAAAATTTAAAAAAGATTATATAATAAAACCACAAGTTCTAATAATTTTGGGTAGTTTGTTGGACCTAGGTACAAATACACCTCAACTTTCACATACTATCTACAAGTGATTTGGTGGTTTGACATATCTAAAATTAGGCACAACCCTGATTGTTATAAATTCCTTTGTGTACACTAAAACTACCATACTGAAGAACATAAGCTGAAATAAAAAGGATATAATTTTCTATTTTGGTAAATTGATAGTTGTACCTCATTCAAAATGCATCACCACTGACCTTATATCACCTTTTGTGCATGATAAATTAAGCAACAATAACTGACATTCATTTTAGTTATATTTTTAAAACATCTATTTTGTAACAATAATATGTTAGATTTTATGTTTTTTTAAATTTTATGTATGGATATATAAGATGCTTATGAAGAAAAGCTCCAATTGTGGTTATCTTTTCTTATAGGGTTAGAGTATGAAATTTTAGTTTGCTTTCATTCTTGGTGTAATTGCTCCAACTGAAAAAATATTTTTACCATGCATGAACAAAAGCTACAAGATAGACTCCAATACCTGAAAATCTTCTCTCAATGACAATGGTATTGAAACATTGATTTAAGTTGCACATCAATTGTGGATCCATCCTTGACAATATAAAACAACTAGTCAAATATATTTACACCCTACAAGATTCAAACCCCTTTGTAATATGTAGAGAGCATGTAAATCTAATATCTAACCTAAAACCTAGTTTGGCATATGATGTGGGCTCTCATGTATATATTATATATTTTTGTATTTATAATACATTATAATATTATAAATATATATAATAGTATAATATTTTTATATATCAAGGATGTTAATTATTTTAACAAATAATTTATATTATTTAATTTTTATACATTAAATATTAAATATATAGTATATATAAATTATATTATATAATGTATATATTATTTTATATAATATAATATTATTATATCTTAAAATGATGATAATTTAATAATAATATATAAAAATAATTTGTTTTAATACTATGTGGATGTACAATTTAAATGCATACTCTCACCATTACATAAGTAAATATAAATGATAATACTTTAATTATATAAAATTTAATTTAAATGATTTTGAAAATAAAACATAATTATGTCAATATTATATACATATCACTGACAGTGGAACAAAACTACAAATATTTATATGAATATAATGATAAATATAGTCCTTTAAATTACACCCATGTCACATTAATCATGCCCATATCACATTCCTTTACAAAAAAGATCCACTTAAATACACACACACACACACACACACACATAATTAAATTAAATTATTATTATATATTGTTATTAAATTGTCTATATATATATATATATATATATATATAAACATTGACAATTTAATAACAATATATAATAACAATTTAATTTAATATTATGTGGATGTACAAGTGAAATGCATATTCTCACTCTTATGCAAGTAAATATAAAAAATGACACTTTAATTATATAATATTTAGTTTGAATGATTTTGAGAATAAAACATAAAGATGCACATATTATATTCATATCACCAATAGTATAACAAAACACCAAATATTTATATGAATATAATGTCAATTTTATTCCCTTTAGTCATACCCCTATCAATTTCCTTTCAAAAAGCTCCATTTTACCTTCAATAAAAAAATGTATATATAATGACAATTTAATAATTATATATTATGATTCAAGATTTCATTGCATGTATAATTTAAAATGCATGTCCAATTCAACTTCCAAGTGTCGAGCTATATGATGGGTTTTTTAGAAGAGAAAGAACAAATCTACAAACAAGGAGTTAATAAAACTAAGAAAAATACAAATAACCCATTATCTTTTTTGCCCAAATTTCTAGTTTTGGATCATAAATAAATATAAAGTTTTAATGTAGGAAAAAAGTGAATATTTTATAATAACACTACATGGTGTTGTTTTGGATAGGTTTTTAAGCATGATTTTGTTTTCTCGCATGTTTATGTTGAGAGTTGTACCTAAGTAAAAATATATAAAAGATCTGAATTTCATTGAAACTTAGGCATTGTTATCATTTTATCATAACTCAGATCGTGAAGATTTTTAAATATAGAAAAATAAACCACTACCGAAAAGAAATAAAAAAATCACAATCAAATATATGAAATATTCATAACCAAAAGAAATATCGAAGAAATATAGAATAGCCAAAATAAAAATACTTCTTAAAATTATTCAAATCACTCTCAATAATAATAAAGATCAATTACAATTTATTAATATAATTGCATGTGAACATGCTTCTCTAATTAATGAATAAAAATATTCTAAATTTATCTAAATAACAATTTGCATGAAAAATAAACTAAAGTTATCTCCAAAATTTCAAAGGCTTTATTTTTTTTAAATATATTAACTGAATATTCACTCATTATTAAATAAATTACATAGATATTTTGCATGATTTAAGATATTGTAGAATTGGAGTCAATAGAAATTAACCAACATTCTCCCCCTTGATGTTGAGTGAACTAACAATTTGATCTCAAAGTTTCAAAAATTGAACTTTTACCGTAGCTTTACCGAAGATATTTGAATCCTATTCTTTTGTGTTTATATACTTTAATTTTACATCTTCCTTTTGAACCAAATCTTTAATAAAATGGTACTTCAAATCAAAATGCTTTGACCTATTGTGATGCAGTAGATTATTTGCTAATTTGATATCACTAACATTACCACATAAAAATTACTATAAGTTGAATTTGTTTTTTCCCGATTTCTTCTAAAACCTTTCAGATCTATAATGATTATGTACCTACGGAAGTGACAAAAATATATTCTAATTTTGTAGATGAAAGTATAACTGAGCTTTACCTATTTGAAATTCATGTTATCAAGTAAGAACCAAGTAAAAAATATTTCCTAGATGTTGAATTTTGGTAATCCAACCTATCACCCCAATCAAAATCACTAAAGCCAAAAAGTTTAAACTTTTTAGTAACATTAAATGAATTTCCAAAGCCAATATTACCTTTTACATTCATCAAAATTATCTTAGTTATCTTCATATGAATTTTAGATGGCTCAGACATATATCTTGATAAAAGAGAAACTGAATAAGTACTATTTGGTCTTGTGTGAGTTAGAAACATTAAGCTTCCAATAATATTTTTTAAAGTTGTCTAATCAAATATTTTAGCACCATCTTCTCTACATATTATAAATCCATGAGCCGTTAGATTGGAGACTAGTTTAAAGTCAACCATATTGAATTTATTCAACATATCATTTGCATATATTGTTTGACAAATGAAGATGTCATGTTTACTTTGATGAACCTCCATCCATAAAAAGTATTTTATAATACATAAATATTTCACTTAAAATTCATTCATCATTACAATTTTGAATTCATCCTTCATCTTAAAATTGCTGCCCATATATAACAAACCATCAACATACAAACATATAATAAGGATATCATTACCTTCTTACTTGTAGTAAAGTGTAGGCTCACTTTTATATATTTTAAATCCATTATACTAAAAATATCCATAATTCTTTGCATATAATGCTCTTGGTGCTTATTTGAGGCCATACAAAGCTTTTTTCAACTTGTAGACTTGACATTCTTTACCTTGTACTTCAAAACCTTGTGGCTCTTCTACATTGACTTCTTATAAGTACCCATTCAAGAAAAAACTTTTCACATCCATGTGATGTATGTTCCATTTATTTTGAGCTTCTAGTGAAATCATCATTATGATAGTCTCTTATCTTGATATTAAAGTAAATGTCTCTACATAATATATGTAATACATTTGTGTGAAACCTTTAGCTACTAACCTTGCCTTATGTATTTCAACACTTTTGTCATTGTTTTACTTAGTCTTGCAGACCAACTTAGTTTCAATATTTCTCTTGTCATATGGAATCTCTATAATCTCCCAAGTATCATTCTTGTGAATAGAATCTATCTCTTCTTGCATTACTTGCACCCAAACATCATTAGTGTGTGCATCTTCAAAATATGATGGTTCATAATAAATCTATGTAATTAAGGCATAGTTTATTATCTCACCTCTTTGGTATTCGTCGTGTGATTGGCTTCTTGTAAACTGATAAATTTGACTCAAGATTTTTATCTTTCTTGAAAAACTAGGACTTGAAACAGGTGTTGTGCTTAGAATACATGGACTATATGAGGGGCTATTTAATAGACTTGTACCATTTGACATTGAATTACTTGTGAGTTATTCGTTACTAATATCAATGTAATTACCATCAATAAAACTAGATTTAGACTTCTCAATATTTAATTTATCTTTATTATGACCATACACTCCCCCTTCATCAAAAATAACATATTTTAACATAATCATACTATTAGTGATAGGATTATAAAGCCTATAATATTTGCTTTGTTCATTATACCCAACAAAAATACAAGAGTCACTCATTCTATCTAATTTATTCCTTTTCTGATCAGCTACATGAACATAAGCTAAACAACCAAAAAAATTGAAATATTTGACATTAGGTTTTGTTTCATACCATGCTTCATATGGAATCATCTTTTCATGTGTACTAGTGGGACTTCGATTGAAAATATATGCTATTGTAGTAATTGTATCACCCCAAAAAGAGTTATTCAATCTTTTTGTTTCTAGCATGCTCCTTCCCATTTTAACCACTGTATGGTATTTCCTTTCAGCCACACCATTTTGTTGAGGAGTATAGGAAGTTGTGATTTGCCTTTTGATGCCATTCAAATCACAATAATTCATAAAATTATTTGAACAAAATTCACTTCTATGGTCAGTCCTTAAGAACTTTATTCTGTAACCAGTTACATTCTCTACAAGGTTTTTAAATCTCTTAAATTTATCAAATGCTTCACTTTTTTCTTCAAAAAATAATCTTAACACTTTCTTGAGTAATCATCAATAAATGTAATGAAATATGATGACTTGTCCAAACTTTTTGTTTACATAGGATCATAAATATGTGAGTGAACTGGTTGAAGTGGATGATAAGCCCTCCATGCATTACCTTTTGGAAACGTTTCTCTTTCATTTTTACCTTTCACACAACCCTCACGAACTTATTTATGCTCTTAAACCTTTGATAAACCATAAACTATTTTTTATGATGTTAGTAATTTGAAATTTTGAAAATTCAAATATCCATACTTGAGATGCCATAACCAACATTTATCTTCATATGCCATATTTACAAGGCTGTTACTATGCTCTCAAAACTTCAATGGGAGCATCTTATTCTTAGACATAGGTACAATTACTATAACCTTATTTAATTGATTCTTATCATATATTGTACATTGATTATCATCAAAAAAACACCTTATAGTTCTTTTCACATAGCTGTCCAACACATAAAATAATATGTTTCAAATTTGGGGGTGTAATGAATATCATTAATACTTTTCATACCTTCTACATAATTCACCTTCATATTTAATTTTGTTCAAACCTCAAAAGATTTATCATCACCAAGTTTGATATTGGTTTGAAATTTTTTATCCATTGTATAAAACAACTCATTATTCCTTGACATGTGATTAGAAAATCCTAAATCTAAATACGAAACTTCGTTATGGTTATTTTCAGTTTTGTCATACAAAATGAATAATTGCATGATGCATCACCATCCTCATTAGCATAATTAATGTATTAGTAGAATTGCATGTGAACATGTTTTTCTAATCAATAAATACAAATATTTTTAATTTATCTAAATAATAATTTCCATGAAATATAAACTAAAGTTATCTCGAATCATTCGAAAGTTTTATTTTTCTAAAAATTATATTAACTAATTAATAAATAAATTACGTGATTATTTTAAATGATTGAAATTGCTATACAACTGGAGTCAACAACGATCAACCAACAGATCGATATACTGCAAAACTAATACCTTAAAAATATATGAAGTAACTTGTAAAATAAAACAAGCTACTATAACTTTAGTGGGTCCTATTAAATAAAAGATAGGCCGAATAACTAATAAAGGACGTATTAACAAAAGAGCAGGACAATTGTCCATATAGAGGTCGCAATACCTTCTATGCAGGACGATTAGTAATAGACAAGTTTGTTGGATGAATGCACTTGGTGTAATAAGTAAAACAAAGCAGGTTGATTACAATATACTCCGGGTTTGCGCTTCTTAGCAGGCCAATCTCCTCTATACACTCTTCCTCTCTGTTCAATCTCCCTTTCTGTCTCCGTTCTATCTCCTCTTTGGCGTAAGCATGGCATATGCTTTAAGACTATATTTAATTCTTGAAAAGCAATTTCATGGACTTTAAATATCATTTAATGGGTAATTACATTGTATTGAGCCCTGCAAGGACTTTATTTGTGTTGTGTGATGTAGCTGTAAAACATGGAAAGGAGATAATTTGTTGAACAGACATATTTTGCAGAGTTGTCAGCAACTAATTTTTATCCACGTCATCGTCATCATCAACGTCATTGACCAGCTAAGCGTCTTAAAAATCTATAGATGAATCTAAGGTGGATTCCCGGCAATAACACGCCTTTGGCATAAAAATCTCATCATTCAACTATTTCAATTGATAGTTATTAGAAGAGAGTAATATCTACACACTACTCTTGGTTTCTTCCATATAATAATTATTGAAGGCAAGGTCTTGCTCCCAGTTGGTAGATGCCACGTAACCAACTTTTGAAGGAATGTCTACACGACCAAAAGAATATTATTACACACCTACTTAGCCGAATAAATTATGTTTTCTTGGTCACGTGTGTTTCTAAGTGATAGCCAGTTCATGTCTGCCAAAATCGTGAGGTAATTTTTAAAAATAAAGAAATTAATATAAGTGGATGTGTTACCGGTTCGTGCTCAAGGAATTCAATGATGAGCTATGCACACAACATGACAATTTCGTGAACATTAAAATAACCATGATATTACATATAATCAGCCGCCGTAGAATAAAGATAAAGAATGGAAGAACCACGAGGAGTGCAACTAGCTGTCTTGTGTTACTGTGAGAGCTGCCTTCCTCATAATGATTCTGACATTCCAATTAGCCGCCTGCTTATTAGCAGTCAATGCTACGGTACGTCTGCTACATTTGAATGTATTAAAATAAAAGGTGAGAAATCAGCACATCATTGGGTAACATTGACTGAGTCATGAAATTTATGAGCTGAGTTGGCAGGCGGATCACATATCGACTTAATCTCATTTAAATACCTCCTCTTCCATTATGACACACAAAGCAAAGGTGTTAGTGTTCTATTTGTTCTGATCTGTTATCATATAATTGCAATTAGTATTCCTGTCCTTTATATTGAAAAGGATTCCTGTTGCTGTTCGATTAGTGGTATTTTTATTATTTACTGTTAGAAACTGAAGATCAGCTGGAGATAATTTCTCCATCCACAACTTAACTGGCTGTTTTACCTCAGTTCTCATGCATGCAAGGGTTAACATTCTGTTAGTTAACTGACAGTTAGGAATCAGTTTAATTAAGTAGTTAGAAGATTAGTTAAGCAATCAGTTTAGTTTCAGTTATTTATGGATTCAAATCTATTTATAGATGTCTTGGTTGCAGCATTGTAATAGACAGAAAAAGAAGATCAAGATGTTCAAGAAAATCAATAAAGTTCTTGTTTTTTGGCATTGTTGTAGCAATCCAGTGGTTTGAGTTCTTGTTTTTTCTATTATTTGCTCTGTTTTATGTTATCAAATTGGTATCAGAGCCTTGTTAGAGAACGCGCAGGTGTGTTGTAGGGACGTGGATGCAGCAGTAGCAAGCCGTGAAGGCAGAAGCGCAGATAGGTCACAGGTTAGAAAAGGCACCCAGCAAGAAGGATATTGCAGAAGTCTAGCGAAGAACAGTCAACGCGCAGTCAGCAGAGCCGTTAGCCGTTTGGCGTGAGGGGCAGCGACAGGTTGTAGGTGAAATTGCAGTCAGCCCAGCAAGGAAAGAATCATGCAAGCAGACCATTGGAGTTGAGACGCAGCCAAAGAAGAAGACTACAGTCGCAGCAGTCGAAGTAGTAATAATTACAAGCACTGAAGTCAAAGATTGGTCGCCTTGTTTGAAAGTGTTGTTTTTATGTTTTTAATTTTGTTTTATTTCTTGGCTGGAAAGCTGTGTAGCATAGCCAAGGCACTCACCCACATTGGAGGAGAGGTCCAAGTCCCTCACAATTTAGCAATTAAATAAATTTGACTCCTTCGAGGCACAATCGAATCTGTAGTTTTTGTATGTTGTAGCCAAACAATCAGAGGTTCTGCAACAAGCTAAGAACCGATTCGTGTGAAGAAGACCAGAAAGAGAATTTAGTCGCTTCAGCAATTGACATGGCAATGAACAACAATATTTTTCAGCCTCAAATTCCTCTTTTCATTGGTAAGAATTACGATTTTTAGGCAATGAAGATGAGAACTTTGTTTTGCTCACAAGATGTTTGGGATCTGGTAGAGAGTGGTTTTGTAGAACTGCAGGATGAGGTTGCCCATTAGGTATTAACTTGAGCACAAAAAGAAGAGCTTAAAGAAAATAGGAAAAAAGATGCAAAAGCCTTATTTCTAATCCAACAGGCATTGGATGAATCTATTTTTTCCAGAGTTGCAACAGCAACGAGATCCAAATTGGCATGAAAAATCTTGGAGACTACATATAAAGGTAATACAAAGGTAAAAATTGCTATATTGCAATCTCTTATGCAAAGTTTTGAAAATTTTCAAATGAATGATTTAGAGTCTATAGACCAGTTTATGGGTCAAGTGTTGAATATAGTGAATCAAATTAGATCTAATGGAGAAACTATCATGGATCAAAAGATCATAAAAAAATACTCAGGTATTTACTCAATGAATTTGATGCAATAGTTGTAGCTATTGAGAAAACCAAGGATTTGGAACAGTTATCTGTACATGACTTAATGGGTTCTTTGTTAACATATGAATCCATAATGAATAGGAATAACAATACTTCTCTTGAGAATGCTTTCAAATCATAGGTATCATTTGGTAGAGGAAGAGGAAGAGGAAGGTCAAACTTCAGAGGAAGAGGTAGAGGCAGAATTGGAAGGAACAATCCAGATCGAGGTGAAAATAGTAATCAAAACTATAACAATAGAGGGCGTGGTAACAATCACTTCCAACAAAGTTCACATAGGTTTGATAAATCTAATATTCAATGTTATTACTGCAAGAAATATGGACATTATGCAAGTGATTGCAAAAGGAAACAAGGATATGTGGACAAGCAAAATGCTAATTACACAAATGAATCTAGTTCTAATCCAGGTGAGTCTAGTTTTAATCCTTGAAGCTTATTTCTCACTTGTCATGTTACTCAAGAAAAAGCTAGAGATATTTGGTTCTTAGATAGTGGATGCAATAATCATATGACAGGGAATAAAGAATTTTTTGCTAGTCTTGATGATTCTGTAAAATCTGAAGTGAATTTAGGAAATGATATCAAAGTGGATGTAATGGGTAAAGGAGTAATACATGTTTTGGCAAAAAATGGTGAAAGAAGGTTTATCCCTGATGTTTATTTTATACTTGGACTAAAGCATAATCTTATGAGTATTGGATAGTTAGTATAGAAAGGTTACAGAGTATCCTTTACGGATAATGTTTGCACAATATTGGACAATTTTCCAAGTGACAGGTTGATAGGAAAAGTGGAGATGACCAAGAATCAGATGCTCCCTCTTTGAATTTATTGCATCTAAGGAGAAGAGGAAGCCCACTTCAAAACCATGCATCTAGACCAATCATGGCTATGATACTTAAGGTATGGACATTTACATTTTTGAGGTTTGAATTTGTTATAGAAGAAAAATATGGTGAAGGGATTACCACTAATAGAATAGCCAGGAAGTTCATGTGACAGTTGTATTCTGGTAAAACAACATAGAGAGAGCTTTCCAGTAGGAGCCTCATATAGAACTAAAGTAATATTGGAGCTAGTCCATAGTGATTTATGTGGACCAATGCAAACTCCATCACTTGGAGGTAGTACTTATTTTCTGACCTTCATTGATGACTTTAGTAGAAAGATGTGGATATATTTTCCCAAAAATAAGTCTGAAGCCTTTGGAAAGTTTAAAGAATTCAAGGAAATAGTTGAAAAGCAGAGTGGTCGTTACATCAAGTCTTCGATCAGATAGAGGAGGTGAATATATGTCTAATCAATTTCAAGATTTTTGTAGATATCATGGCATTAAAAGGCAATTGATTATAAGGTACACACCACAACAGAATGGTGTAGAAGAAAAAAAGAATAGAACAATAATGGAGATGGCTAGAAGCATGTTGAAGGCCAAACATTTGTCAAATGAATATTGGGTAGAAGCAATAGTATGTGCAGTATATACTATGAATAGAAGCCCAACAAAGAGTGTCAGAGATCAAATTCCACAAGAAGCGTGGAGTGGTAAGAAACATAGTGTGCATCATTTTAGAATTTTTGGTTGTATAGCATATTCTCTTATACCATCTAAATTGAGAAGAAAACTTGATGATAGAGGTGATAAATGCATTTTTATTGGCTATAGTGAAGAATCAAAGGCTTATAAGTTGTATAACTCTATTTCAAAGCAAGTGATTATTAGCAGAGATGTTGAATTTAAGGAAGAAGAAGCATGGGATGGTAGCACCATCACAATTGGAGCACCAATTCCATAGAATGAAGAAAAATTTGAAGAACAAAATTTGCAAGGAGATCAATCCTCTCCACAAGCAAGAACAAGCACTCCAATAAGAACACCTTGGAGGTTTGAACAAGGTGAATCATCTGGTCATGCATGTCACCCTACTCCAAATTCACAAGTAAGTGATGAATCAAATTCAACTCTTGCTACTTTAAGATCAAGATTTAAAGGTAAGAAAATGAGAAACTTGAATGAGATTTATAATCAAGAAGAAGAGAAATTAGATTTGGTTTCAAATTTTGCTCTTTTCACTCATGATCCTATGTATTATGAAGAAGCAGTTAATGAAGAACATTGGATAAAAGCAATGAATGAAGAGATGAATGCTATTGAAAGAAATCAAACATGTGATCTAACTAATCTACCTAAAGGTAAGGATTGCATAGGAGTCAAATGGGTTTATAAGACTAAATTTGATGCAGATGGAAATGTTGAAAAGCACAAGGTAAGGTTAGTAGCAAAAGGTTTTGCACAAGAACATGGAGTTGGTTATAATGAAACATTTGCTCCAGTTACTAGACTTGATACTATTAGAATGGTTTTAGCAATAGCTACTCAAAATAATTCGTATGTATATCAAATGGATGTAAAATTAGCTTTTTTGAATGGCTTTCTAGATGAGGAAGTGTACGTAAAATAGCCACTAGATTATGAAGTGCAAGGACATGAAGAAAAAGTCTACAAATTGAAGAAAGCCCTTTATGGTCTCAAGCAAGCACCAAGAGCATGGTATAGCAGGATTGATTCGTATATGACAAACAATGGATTTAGCAAAAGCAATAGTGAGCATACTTTGTACATAAAAATCAACAAAGAAGGTCAGATTTTGATTGTGTGTTTGTATGTTGATGATTTGATTTTCACTAGAAATTTGTCTGTAGACACATTTAAATCAGAAATGAAGAAAGAATTTGAAATGACAGACTTGGGATTAATGAAGTACTTTTTGGGCATGGAAGTTGTACAATCAAAGAAAGAAATTTTTATTTGTCAAACTAAATATGCAAAGGATGTGTTAAAGAGATTTAAGATGCTGAATTGTAAACCAACACCTACACCAGTTGCTATAGGGATCAAACTTGGCAAAGAAGACCAAGGGTCTAATGTTGATTCTACAACATTCAAAAGACTAGTTGGCAATTTGATGTATCTTACAGCTACAAGACTAGATATCATGTATGGGGTCAATTTAATCTCTAGATTCATGGAGTCACCAAAAGACTCATATTGGCAAGTTGAAAAAAGGATATTGAGATATGTGGCAGAAACTACTAAATTTAGAATTTTATATTTCACAACTAATGATTTTAGTTTAATTGGTTTTACTGATAATGATTTTATAGGTAACATTGATGATAGAAAGAGTACTTATGGACATGTCTTTCTTTTAGGAATAGGTGTGGTCACATAGGCATCTAAAAAGCAACCTATAGTGACACTTTCATCAGCTGAAGCAGAGTATGTAGCAGCCACATCAGTAGCATGTCAAGCAACTTGGATGAGAAGAATATTGAAAGATTTATTACAAGCACAAAAAGAGTTAACACCAATCTTTTGTGACAACAAATCAGTAATTGCATTATCAAAAAATCGTGTGTTTCACAAGAGGAAAAAGCACATTGATACAAGATTTCACTTTATCAAAGAGTTAGTGAACAATGGAGAAATCCATCTAGAATTCTGTAGATCTGAAGATCAATTGGCAGATATATTCACAAAGGCATTAGCAAAGGAGACCTTTGATTATTTAAGACAAAATTTAGGCATTATAAATACTGAAGTTGTTATTGGTAGAAATTAAGGGGGAGTGTTAAAAATTGAAGATCAACTAGAGATAATTTATCCATCCACAACTTAACTAACTATTCTACCTCAGTTCTCATGCATGAATGAGTTAACATTCAGTTAGTTAACTGACAGTTAGGAATCAGTTTGTTTAAGCAGTAAGAAGATTAGTTAAGGATTAGTTAAGCAATCAGTTTAGTTTTAGTTATTTATGGATTCAAATCTATTTATAGATGCCTTGGTCGTAGGATTGTAATAGACAGAAAAAAAGATGAAGATTTTCAAGAAAATCAATAAAGTTCTTGTTTTTGGCATTGCTATAGCAATCCAGTGGTTTGAGTTCTTGTTTTTTTTGTTATTTGCTCTGTTTTATGTTATCATTTACAAACATTGTGGTTAATGGGGATGCGCTAATGGTGGGTTACTATTGCCCCACATGTCTTTAGGCTGAGGAGATTGTAAAAGAAAGTGTGGTAAAAGCTGTAATAAATGAATACCGGTATGCCAGCTACTCTACTAAAGATGCATTTTCATGACTGCTTTGTCAATGTAAGAATTCTCCATCTTCACTAATTTCAAATGTATTTACCACTTTCATTGGAGCAGTAAGGTGACTTTGTAGATATATTGTTATTGACAAACACTAACGAATCTATTTCAGGGTTGTGACAGATCAATTCTTATCGACTCCAAAGCAAGAATTGTAGTAGAGAAAGACTCGCCTACCAACAATCCAAGTCTTTCTGGCTATGACATAATTGATGAAGCAAAGTCCAAACTGGAAGCCAGTTGTCTACAGGTGGTATCTTGTGCTGACAATGTGGCATTCATTGCAAGAGATAGTGCCTACCAATTACGTATTAAGAATAAGATAATTTACCTAATGTTGAGAATGTCTAGAGTATAAGGCAGACTATATAATATGAATTTTCATACTCATGATCGTGGATTAGTTTGGGTGGTTGAGGGATGTAGAGTTTGAAATAAAATTAAATCACATCCAAATATATGCAATATTCATAATATAGAAGAAATAATAATTACAAAAATAAAAAATACTTCTTCAAAAAATTGGAATCATTCTACTTCTTGAAAATAAAGATCAATTACAATGTATTAATAGAATTGCATGTGAACATGCTTTTTTAATTATTAAATAAAATATTTTAAATTTATCTAAATAATAATTTACATGTAATATCAACTAAAACTAACTCTAGCCTTTCTAAGGCTTTATTTTTTTCTAAAAATATATTAACTAAAAATTAACTAACTGTCTAAATTTAGCTCCACAAAAATTGTTCATGCAAACTAAATTTACACTAATAGTCTAAAAATAGAACTGAGTGAACTGCACCTCAACATCACTTTTCAACATACTCCCCCTTCACGCTGAGTGGGCTAACAATTTGATCTCTGAGTGTCAAAAACTAATCTATTGCAACTGCTTTTATGAAGATATCTACCAATTATTCTTTAGTGTCGATGTATTTCAATTCCACTACCTTCATCTGTACTAAATCTTGGATAAAATGATGCTTTAGATCAAAATGTTTTGTCCTGCTATGATGGCCTAGATTCTTGGCCAATTTAATAGCACTAATGTTATCATAAAAATAACTGTGGACTGAACTTGAATCTCTTCAATTTCTTCAAGAATTTTTCTAAGCCATAATGCTTGTGCACCTACTAAAGTGATTGCAACATACTTTGCTTCTATAGAATAAAGGGCAACTATACTTTTCTTCTTTGAGCTCTAAGTAATCAAATAAGAACCAAAAGAAAAAAAATTACCAGAAGTTGACTTTCGGTCATCCAAACTACATCCCCAATCAGAATCACTATAACCAACAAGATTGAACCTTTTAGAAGTGTAATTATGAATACTAAAATCTAGAGTGCCTTTCACATACCTCAAAATTCTCTTGGTTGCCTTCATATGTATTTTTGATGGCTCTGCCATGTACCTTAAAACAAGTGAAACTAAATAAACAATATCAGGTCTTGTATGAGTCAGAAGCATGAAGCTTCCAACAATACTTCTATAGGTTGTCTTATCAACTCTTTCAGCACCATCATCACTACACAACATAACTCCATGACCAACTAGAGTGGAGACTGGTTTACAATCAACCATATCAAAAAATTTCAACATATCTTTAGCATACATTGTTTGACAAATAAAATTTTTATTCTCCCTTTGATAAACCTCTATTCTTAAAAAATATTTTATGAGGCGTAAATCTTTCATCTCAAATTCATTCATCATGGAAAATTTGAATTCATCTTTCATCGTAAAACTACTACCCATATACAACAAGTCATCAACGTACAAACTTACAATTAGAATATCATTAACTTCTTGTTTGTAGTAAAGGGTAGGTTCACTCTTACTTCTTTGAAAGCCATTCTCTTAAAAATATCCATCAATCCTAGCATACCATGCTCTTGGTGCTTTTTTAAGGCCATACAAAGCTTTCTTTAATTTGTAGACATGATTTTCTTTTCCTTGCATTTCAAAACCTTGTGGTTGTTCAACATATACTTCTTATTCTAAGTACCCATTCAAGAAGGCACTTTTTATGTCCATATGATGGATGCTCCAATTATTTTGATCTGTTAATGAAATCAACATTCTAATTGTCTATTGTCTTGCTAATGTTGAAAATGTCTCTTCATAATCAATGCAATAATTCTATGTGAAGCCTTTAGCAACTAATCTCGCCTTATGCCTTTCAACACTTCCATCACTGTTACACTTAGTCTTGTAGACCCATTTGGTGCCAATATTCTTCTTGTCATGTGGAAGCTTAGTAAGCTCCCAAGTGTCATTCATGTGAATAAAATCCATCTCTTCTTGCATTGCTTGCATCGAAACTTCATTAGTATATGCATCTTCAAAATATGATGGTTCAAAATCGGCCTTGGTAAGTAAAGTAAAATTCAGTGTCTCACCTCTTGGATTTTCTTCATGTGCTTGATTGGAATTCCTTTGGTAAATGTCACTCAATCTTCTTACCTTTCTTATAGAACTAGGACTTAAATCTGGACTTACACTTGGAATTGAACAACTAGATGAGGAGTTACTTGGTGGATTTGTAGCACTTGGAATAGAAATATTAGTGGGCTCCCATGATCAATATCATGCATAATAACTTCATTTAAAATAGATTTTGACTTTTCCATATGGCCTTTTTTATCACCATAAACTCCCCTTTCATCAAAAATCACATCTCTTGACACAATAAGCCTATTAGTGAGAGGATTAAATAACCTGTAAGCCTTACTTTCCTCATTATATCCAACAAAAATACATGACTCACTTTTAGGATCTAACATTTATCTCTTTTGATCAGGAACATGAACATAGGCTAAGAAACCAATAACTTTAAAATAATTAATATATGGTTTTTTCTCATACCAGGCTTCATACAGAGTCATCCTATCAAATGCACTAGTGGGAATCTAATTGAGAATATATATTGTTGTAGCAATTGCATCTCCCAAAAAAGTTTCTTAATCCCTTTGTTTGCAGCATACTTTGTGCCATCTCCACCACTATATGATTCTTCCTTTCAGCTACACCATTTTGTTGAGGTGTGTATGTAGTGATGAGTTGTCGTCTAATATCATGCATATCACAATATCATTGAAAGGCTTTTGAATAAAATTCTTCTCCATGATCAGTCCTTAAGCATTTGATTTTGCACCCTTTATAATTTTCTACAAGGGATCTAAACCTCTTGAATGTCTCAAGAGCTTCACCTTTGGTCTTCAAAAAATAAACCCAACACTATCGTGAGTAATCATTAATAAAAGTAATGAAATATGATGACTTACCCAAAATCTTTGTCTACATAGGACTACAAATATCTGAATGAACTAACTGGAGTGGATAATGAGCCCTCCATGCATTGCCTTTTGGAAATTTCTCTCTTATACGATTTTCTTTAGCACATCCTTCACAAACTTTCTTGTGCTCTTCAACCTTAAGCAAACCAAAAACTAATGCTTTTGATGTTAGAATCTTTGAACTATAAAAATTTAAATGCCCATACCTGAGATGCCACAACCAACTTGTATCCTCATATGCCATATTGATAAGGTTCTTGTTATGTTCACCAAACTTCAATGAAAACACCTTATTCTTTGTCATAGGCACAATTGTTACCACCATATTTACTTGATTCTTATCATAAATTATACATTGTTGATTTTCAAATATAACTTTATACTTCTTCTCACATAATTGTCCAATACTCAACAAATTATGCTTTAACTTTGGAGTGTAATAAATGTCTTTAACACTCTTCATACTTCTTTTGTATGGACTTCCATAGCTCCTTTTGCAACAACTTCCAATGATTTGTCATCACCAAGCTTGATCTTGGATTTAAAACTTTCATCCATTATAGAAAAAAGTTTTTCATTCCTTGACATGTGGTTATAACATCTCGAATCTAAATAATATACATCTTTAGAAACATTTTCAGCTTTGTCATAAGATAAAAATAAATTATCTAGAGGATTCTCATCACCTTCTTGACCATAATGAACACTTTTATCATTATTACCTTCTTTTAATCTACACTGATAATTAAAGTGGACATACCTATTACAATGATAACACTGGATATTTTTTTAAATCAAATCAGCCTCTACCTCTTCTTTTGAAAACAACTCTTCCACAAAAACCACCTCTGCCTCTATTTCCTCTTGAGTAATTTTGATTTTGGCCTCTACCTTGGCCTTGATTAATTTTGATGCTACTATTGCAATATTCATTCTTTGTGATTTGTAATTTGGAGGAAAAAACATTCTCATCACTTTCTCCAAATGAATCTCTCAATCTTTCTTCATGAGACATCAAAGATCTAACTAGATGATCAAATTGAACGGTAGACAAATTCTTGCTTTTTTCTATGATTATGGAAACATGGTTCCACCTTGGTGTGAGAGTTCTCAACACCTTTTTTATTACCACCTCATTGTTTACAATTTTACCATGTGTAGTCATCTTATTGACCACATCTTTTGCTCTGACACAATAGGTACTTACACTTTTAGCATCTTGCATCTTCAAATTCTTGAATTCACTCTTCAATGTCTGTAAGTTGACAACTTTGACTTGATCACTACCTTGGTAAGCCTCTTTTAGAGTCTTCCAAGCATCCTCTGCTGCCTTTGTTCCTGCAATTCGTGAAAATAGGCTCTTATCTATAGCTATTTGAATATGAAATAAGTTTTGAGCATTCTTGTTCTTAGCCTCCTTCTTAGCTGTTTTATCATTTGTTGTGAGGGCATTTGAATCCGCTGGCTCTGCATAACCTGATTCAATAATATCTCACAAATCTTCTCTTATTAAAAAGTCATCATTTTGATACACCAATAATCATACTCATTTCCATCAAATTCTGGAATGGGCAAGGAGTTAGAATTTGACATGATAATTTTTTTACAAAATTCCAACTACTAAATATTTAACCCAAAAGAAAAATCCCTGCTCTGATACCAAATGTAAAATTTTAAATAAAATTAAATCACAACCAAATATATGCAATATTCATAATACAGAGGAAATAAGAATTTCAAAAATAAAAAATATTTCTTCTTCAAAAACTTGGAATCATTCTCCTTCTTGAAAATGAAGATCAATTACAATGTATTAATAGAATTGCATGTGAACATGTTTTTCTAATTATTAAATGAAATATTTTAAATTTATCTAAATAATAATTTGCATGTAATATCAACCAAAACTAGCTCTAGCCTTTTTAAGGGTTTATTTTTTTTTTAAATTATATTAACTAGAAATTAACTAACTGTGTAAATTTAGCTCCACAAAAACTGTTCATGCAAACTAAATTTACACTAATAGTATAAAAATAAAACTGAGTGAACTGCACTTCAACATCACTTTTCAACAGGGCGGAGGACGAGAAGGAAGAATATCTCAGGTATCAGACATCTCACCTAATCTACCTCCTCCCTTCTTCGATGTAAAACAGTTGACGCAACTCTTTGCTGCAAAAGGTTTGTAGCAGGTGAACATGGTTACTTTTGTAGGTACATATGCTTGTAACAATTCATCAAATTCTAATTCAATCGCATCACTACAGATCAGATGTAATAAATAAAGTTAATGTTTCTGCAGGGGCACATTCTGTCAGTGTTTCTCACTGCTCCTCATTCAGTAGAGATCGTCTGTACAACTTCAGTGGGAAGGGTGGATAGGACCCTCCATTTATCCTCACTATGTACTTCACCTCAAGGCCAAATGCCCCCGTTCATCTTCATCTAGTGTTGTTGTTCCATTGGATCCTCTAACATCCACGAATTTGGACGTAACGTACTATATATATTTAGATCTCAGGCGTGGATTGCTGAAATCTGATCAGACGTTGAAGTCCAATGATGCCACATCCAGGCTCGTCAAAATTAATGCCATGTATCCATCCATTTGAAGGAAGAAATTTCGGAGAGCAATGTTAAAAACGGGTGCAATCGATGTGCTGACAGGATCGCAGGGAGAGATACGGAAACAATGCCGCCTCCCTAACTAGTGAATTCTGCAACCACAATAAAAGGCATTATAAATACATTATGTTTGTATTTTTATTTTCATACTATTGCTTAAAAAAAAAGAATGTCCAGGGGAAGCAAATAGTTTGCAATTATAGACATCAATCTCTATTTAAAACCAAGGATATCTCGCTGCAATTTTAATCTTGCCTCCACTATTGAACACCCGAAATGATAATCTTAAAACAGCACAAAATCGAAAAAAAAAAGATAAAAAAAGATTAACGAAAAATAATTTCGTACAAGGATCTTCCATTTCTCGACAAGTCACTCCCGCTTCTCTATATATTAAAAAAATAAAATGAAATTAAAAGTAAATCAAATCTAACCCCAAAGATATTTTAAAAATAAAATAAACATAAATAAATTGTTTGTGAAAGCTCCTCTTGATTTTTATGTTGATAGGCGTATATTTATTGGACTTAAGGCTTGCCTTTTGTACCCAATCAATAACCTACATTGAGTTTTGGAGGATGAATATGATCAATGTTACATGCTTCCGACATAAATTATACATTTCTGTCGCTGCATCAAAGTCTCAGCATGTTGTCACCGATAATGTGATTCTCTTCGGTGATTGTGTGGAAGATTTCGAATCATAAGAGTTCAATAAATTAAATCAATAACATTACTTTTTTAGATAATTTTAAGTGTGTTTTATAATTGAACAGTTGATATTGTGGTGAATTTAAAGCGTGCCTTTTTTTTTTGGTTGGAAAGATTCATTTATGTTTTTAAGTATGTTATATGGATCTATGTATTATTTTTATTTTTCTTTTCTTCATGCTAAATGGCATGAAGGTGTTATTTAAAACCAAGGATGGCTTGTTGGAAATTTTATTATTGCCTCAAAAATTAATCTTCTAAAAAGATAATTATATAAGTTTGGGTGTCCCTATTAGAATGATTGCTGAATTAAGTATTCGATTGAGGATCGCATTTGATGTTTGAGGGTGAATATCATTGAATTTTATTACTTCTAAAATTTAATGCATGTTGGAGCGGCAACATCATAGTGCCTAAGGGTGAATGGTGGGGATACATTGGTTTGCCAATGACCAAGGGAAAATTACATGAGTGAGTAGTCAATAAGTTGAATTAAAAAAATGTGTATCTTTTCTTATGGTATAAATATTTTTTTGTAGATATTTATTTTGGTGTGTTACTTAGAATGAATATTTTATATAATAAATTATACTTTATATGTAAGGATGCATAAATTAACTTGATGTGTTATTAACCAAAATAATGGTGGCATTAACAATATATTGAAAAAATATATAATGTATATATAATCTCATTATCTGTGAGAGCAAGTTTGAAATCATTCTTAGATCAAGTTTGATTTAGGATTTAAAACCAAGGATAGTTCTTGATCTATTTTACAACTTTAGAGAAGGCATTTCTTGGGTACCTGTATGCAATGTTTTAGTCAGGGTTAGCATATATTTTATCTTAATATTTACTATGTGAATTTAGTATGATATAACTTAAAAACAATTCTTATTTTATATCAATAAACACTAATGTGATTGCAAAAGATATATTTTGATTCTGACAATTGTACTTGCTATAAATATAATTAAACTAAGGGATTAAAATACATAGTGTGTTTCTATTATGTACATGTTTTGAGACTAAATACAAGTGAAAAAAGGGAAAGAAACTAAATCAAGAGTCATTCATTTTAGAAATTATGTTTTTGTATGTGCCTAGGCATATTCGTTAACTTTTGGACAAGACCGACTACCATTATCGTATAAAAGCTGAGGAATTCATTTAGGCATATTTTGATTCTTCATCTAGTAGAAGTGAATATATATATATATATATATATATATATATATATATATATATATATATATATATATATATATATATATATATATATATATTCAAAAGATACTTGTGTGTATAGTTACAAAAACTCTCCTTCTATTTTTACCTATAGGTCCACTTTCAAAAATAGGATTAAAGTGGAGGAATGCATTTAGGCAGATTTTGATTCTTCCTTTTAGTAGAGGTTTGTGTGTGTGTGTGATCTTCAAAAGATACTTGTGTGCATGGTTACAAAAACTCTCCTTCTATTTTTAACCATATGTCAACTTTTAAAACTAGGATTAGGTATACAAATTAAGAAAAAGGTGGGTTGAGATGACGCCAACCACTCCCTAATGAATGTTTGAGTGATATTCAGAAGAGATATTTTAAACTTCATTTAGTTATTCATGTTATGTCTATGTCTGAATTTGTGCTCAAATGAAAGCAATTTTTGATGTAGATTTTGAATCTTAAAAAATGACAACTTTATAATGCAAGGGTGTATTAATTCACATGTAAGCTTGCATTGACCAAATTTCTATTTTGGTCTATTATTTTTTCTAAGTGGTGGTATGCACAAGTTTCATATTATGCATGTCATTTTTTTTATATTTTTTCATTAGTCTTCTATTTTTTTCAAACCTTATTCTAAATTTTTTTATGTACCTTTATGTGGGTGTGTTTATTTTTTAATATTGAAATGTGAGCACACATACGCTTATAATGTGTAGATTGACTTTTATTGCACACAATTGTGTTTTTTTTTAAATTTAATATTGCATATCTTTATGCATGATATGCAGCCAATATTTTGTGTAAATTTAGTATTATAGGGATATGCGCAATCTTTATATAAGTTTGTTACATATTCTAGAGCATCAAAATCTTCAATATTTCTCACATAGGTAATAGAGTGGATGATATATATTGGAGGAATTTTTCTCCACAATAAGTCATTTTAATATTTACTAGTCATTTGGGGTGTGCGTGATAATGTCCAATAATATATGGTGATGTCCTTGATTATAAATTAGGATCATGGAAAAATGTTTTTTTATCATAAGTTTTGGTTATGAAAAATTACAAATTCCTACATGACTATGTGTGACTTTATAATTGTGAACTTTATTTGGGTGCATATGACCTTATGATGTGTTATGAAAGGAAACATTACTATCTATTTATAATTCAATCCATTTCATCATAGGAATTATATATGAATTCTTTAATATTTTCTTGTGATGTATTAAGTTGTGATGGGTTAAGATCTAAAGTGTTAGTGCCTCAAAATTATGATACACATTTAATATTTATGACACACTAATGTGTATTATTTTTCTAACATTATTTATTTATGAGGGGCACTAATCAAATTAATGTCATTAATCTCATTCTTATTCATCTAGAATTATGTTTCCATTATATCCTTATACAACCATGAATTTGGATGTGAAATATAATGTAGATTACACCTCAGGCATGGTTTGCTGAAATATAATCAAACCTTAATCCTGAATGATGCCACATCTAGACTATTGAAGACAAACCCCAAATATACCACCATTTGGAGGAAGATGTTTAGGAGAGAAATCGTAAATATGAGTGCAATTTACATAGGGTCACATTGATAGATAAGGAAAGAATATCACATCCTTAACTAGTGAATTTTACAACTACCCTATAAGCCATTAAAAATACATTATGTTTGTATTATTGTTTCCATTATATTACTAAAAAAAATGTTACAGGGGAAATGAATAGTTTAAAATTTAAAAATTCCATCTCTATTTGAAAACAAGGATATTACCTTGGTATTTTTGTCTTGCCTACACAATTTAAGACCCCAAATGATAATCTTAAAGGACTAACACAAAAACAACAAAAGAAAATAAAAAGAAAGAAAGAAAGAAATGATAAATAATTTTGTACATGGTACTTATATTTTTAGAAAAATCACAACCCCCTTTTAACATAAAATCTAATCTAAATCTAACTTCAAAAATATTTGTTTTAAAATCAAATTTTATTTGGAATCGTACCTTAATTTTTATGTTGACAAGCATGCACCAATTAGGTCAAGCCTTGATTCTTGTATTAAATCAACCTTCATTCTCTTTTAGAAGATGAATATAATTAGTGTCTCATGCTTCTAATGTGTTTTATACAATATTGTTGACACATCAAAGTGTCATAGTGTTGTCATTGACAATGTGATCGATATCAATGATGTGGTGGAATATATGGAGGGATAACATCTCGATAAACTGAATAAACAGAATTGATTCCTTTTTATAAAATGTTAAGTGTGTTCTATGGTTGATTACTTGATATTGATGTGATTTTAATGTGTGCCTCTATTTTTTGTTTAGAAAGGATTATTTGGGTTTTTAAAGTATGTTATATAGTTCTATGTATTATTTCAATTTTTTTAATGTATTAAATAGCACAAAGGTGTTATTTAAAATCAATGATGTATTATTAGAATTTTATTCTTTCCTCCTCAATTCCACATCTAAAATGAGAATTACTCATATACGCGTGTGTCTATCAGAATGAGTCTTGAATTACATCCCTGATAAATGACCACATTATATGTTGGAGGGTGATTACCATCATATTTCTTTGCTCCTAAAGTTTGGCACATGTTGGAGAAACCACATTATAGCTACTAAGGGTCTCTAGACTCTATGAATATTGAATAAGGGCATTCTATTTATGCTATATTTATTGCCTATGTTGATCTCTCCAAAGAAATACCATCTTAGTTGAAGTGGGTTGTGAGGAATAGAACATGGGTTAAGTCGATAGATAATGATGACCTCCCATTTAGATGTCATAGATGTTTCCTCATGGGACATATTATAAATGATTATCTTAGCATGAAACATAAGAGAGGATATAATTGGTGTGTAGATGCAGAAGTAGAGCATATGATAGTGTAAGAAAATACAGATATAACACTTTATAGGTTTTATGAATTTTGGTACCTTAGGGATTTCAATCCTAATAACACTTGATACCCTAGGGTTATCCATTATTTTGCCACTTTCCTTGGCAGCTTCACCAATTCTTCTCTCCTCCTACTCCTTCATGAGCTCTTTGATCCATGGTTTTATGTCATCATAGATATCAATGTTCATGGTACTGGTGAGTGCCCTTGAGTGTGACTTGGATGGATCCTTTTAAAGATTCACATATATAAACCAGTCAGGGATGGTTGGCCCATAAATTGGGAATTCATCACTAAATAGGTTAATCTCACTGGTTGGGTGAGTCAACACTATCCTAGGTCTCTTGGAGGGCCTATTGACAATGGCCAATTTTGCTTGCCTTTTATTTTATGGAGGCTGGATGGGGACCTAGTCTAAATCTATTTTTTACCCCCTTTTAGTCTCAATTCCCTTAGATTCTTATGCCTATGCCTTAGTTGGAGTTTCCTCAACCTCCACTATTTGTACTTGTGGCTCTTCATTTGGCTCATCCTCTTCCTTTGAACATTATGTCTCTACTACAATCTTGAGGGCATCTTCTAGAGTCTCTCCTAGTTCCAAATCTATCATATCTAGGTGTTCTACTTAAGAAGTTGGCCTTTGGGGTGGGGTTGAAGATGAGGGGCCTTCTCCTAGTCTTTCTTATAACTTTATCTTTTCTATTTACACCTATATTTGAGGAGGTTCATCTTGGGATAATATTGGTGGCTTTATTGATGAAGAAGGTATAAAATGATATTGTAAAGGGTTTAGCTGACATATGGCCTTAGTAGGTTTGATCTCATTCATCAGCTTGTGTTGAATCTTGGAATTACATTGCTTGAGTTTGGCTAGAACTTCTTCAAATGCGTTGACCTTTTTGTATATGTGGTCATATACTTTAAGCTGATGTTTGTAGACTGGCTTGGGACATTTCTTATCCTTCAGGTGGGGAACTACCTAATTATTTGGGTCCCACATCCTTGGTTCATCCATCTGGAAGATGAAATCTTCTTTGTGCCTGACCATTACATCAACCTGCTTGTAATCACATAGTATAGTCTTACCAATCAAGATTGGGAAGGGGTGTAGGGGACCTTTCTTATTTTATTTACAAACTCCATGTAATTCATTGAGGATTTAAAAATATATCTCTTTCATATCCAATTTTTTTAGCACATAAATTGGGAGTCTGTAGGGAGGGCTTAGGATCCCTTCAATTCTTATGACTATGTAGTCTGGATAGTACCATACATCCACCATAAATTCTATATATTTCTTAGTAAGAGGTTATACCCTAGGTAGGGGAGACCCTATGATGGCCTAGACCAAAGTGGGCTAAATGCAGTCATAAATAAACTACATGTGATCCATGCACTTGAAGATGTGAATCTTGGAGTAGTGGTGGGAGATGGTTAACTTGCTTGTTGATGACCAATTTTTGATATTAGGGACGTGGATGGAGGCCATTAGTGCATTTAGTAAATAAGACTTCATGGTGAATTATATTTTTGTCTTCCTCTTGATGGCATTGAATTTCCTTCCTAGGTGAACACTGATTAATTCTCTAATTGGTGGAGTAAGCTTTTCATCAATCATGAAATATACATAGGAAACCCAACTAGGCTTAAAATAGGTTGTAGTGGCATCTCTTGAGGCTCTATTAAATGATCTCATTATCATCCTAATTCCCTCCCTAAATTGAGTGATTGAGATATTTCCATCATGGTTCTAGAATATATTTGAGCCTTGATTCAACTAGGGCCTCAAAAAGTCATCTAAATTATAGTTTTTGGTCCATTCTTTGATGGGAGGGAGATCTATATATGGGTCCAAGACAATTCAGAGTGACCCTCAAAAGATATGGGGGAAATGTAGGATACTCTTTTAGATTCATCATCCCTAATTATCCAATCACCATCAATTATACAATTAACAAATATAGGAGCTAGGATGTCTATTCAGTGAAGTATCTCTAGTTTTACTACCGCCTAGTAGAGACCGATCATCTAGATGGAGACTAAGTCATCATATTTATTTTTTACTATAGAAATTATCTAATTGTACATGGGGAGAAGATTTATTTCATATATGGCGAATAAGATCTCTGACCAACTCTTTATTCTATTATTAAGGTCACCTAAAACCAATTTCATGTCTTTGAAGAGTTTGCCTTCACTTTTGTGGACAAGTATAATTATAACTCCACCCTAAATTGTTGTCTAGAAGCTACCATAGCTCCTTTTATCTTTTTTATTGCCTAATTTATGAATTCATAAGGTTTGGGACTAGCTCTTTTGCTCAGGATGCAATTGTGCTTCAATTTAATCATGAATTTAGGGCTTTATGTGCTTTTCCAGAGCTTTCTAGAGATTTAATGGTGAGGGTCACCAATTTCATAAATTCATTCAAGCCTCAAATCTGATGGATGGCTTCACTTATGAAAAATTTGCCTTTTTGGGCACACCAAATATTTAGATTTATCATTTAGTGCCTATGTGGTGCATTCACGGTGTCTATGTGGCCTTCTTCATGGTATTTTCATAAATGCCTTTTGACAACTAGTCATTTCCTTTCAAATTATGTATTTGTTCTCAAACTATTGGATTAATATCTCCAAATTAATGCAATCCATTTATAATAATATAAGTAGTTATTGTTGATTAGTTTTTTAGATTTTGGCTCTTCAGATCATGCCATGTGCTGCATTTTCATGGATTTTTGGAGTGACTTTGATGTTCAATGGTAGAATGAGCATGGTTCTTCCACAAGTAAATATTTAGAGATTTGGGATTTGGTTAAAAAGTTGTCTCTTGTTTCATGCCATTAGATAGAGATCCCTGATTAAGCACAGTCTATTAGATCCTACAAGGTAGACATTGTTTAATTAGTCTCGAGGCCTCAATGAAATACTTAAGTCTAAATTAATTCCTAAGTTTATTTATGTTAAGAATCATTGATAAAATTAGGTTAAGGTCTTTTATGCTAAGTTTTTAAAACCAATATATTAAGAGTCCTTTTCAAAAGGTTTAAGTATGCCCCCTTTGCTTAGGCTTAAAAGTTAGACAAAGTTAGTTTTGACAGTCTCACTAATGTCAAAGATGTTTTTGTGGATTCCAAATGACATGAGTAATAATGTCAAATTCAAGATCATAAAATTCCAATGTTCAAATGATAAGATGCCATGTGGTGTATTAATAGGGGCTCCCAAGATCTCAAAGTTTGATGTGCTCCATCGGATCACAACTCAAGATGAAGTGAGAATTGTTTGATGATGATCCATGCAATTTATTGTGATTACTTCTTTAGGTTGTTGTTAAGGCTTAATTTTGGTCTTGTGTTGGTTTAGGTTTTATCCCATTTGGCTATGTGGGGCTTATTTGACCAGAGAATATGCGCTGTTAGATTAGGGTCTATATGCTCATCTATTATTGGTTCCTACAAGATGCACATTGAATTGGCTTTAATATTTTAAACAATTTCAATCAAACCTTAGGTTGAAACATATGAAAATAATTCATAAATTCAAGGTTTGAAGAGGGCCCCCACTTTTTTGATGTCTTAGGCCATGTGGCTATCTCGTGGAAGTCTTCAATATTTGTTAGTATTATGTAGATGATTCACTCTATCAAATCAAAGTATGTGATGGAGTGAGGTTCATTAGATCTACAAATAAGTCCACATTTTAATGTTAGGATTTCATAGTAAATAAAACATAGGCGAAGGCATTAAGGCTAAGGTCTCAAGGTGTTAATAAACACATCAAGACCTTAGAATTAAAGTCTTAGGCTGGTCTTCAATTAAGGGATCATGTTAGGAAATATAGGAACTAAGAAGGGGGAAATATAAAGTAACTTAGCTTTAATAACATATTGAGTCTTGGCAATGTTGACAAAGATGACTAAGTCTCAATATGAATGAGGAACATACATTAGGAAGTATTTAAATATTCCCACCAAAGGTGTTCCTGCCTCAATTTGAATTATAAATTTTTTAGGCCTAGGCTTAGGGTTGTGATCTAGTCTCTAGGATTGATAAACCCAAGGTTAGGAGGGCTTGCTTCGGGTTATTTATGAATTTATAAGATTAACTTACTATAAATGAGCTTCTAGATCTTACATTTCACTCCATAAAGACAAGCAATAGCAATGTTAGTTTATTGAGCATAATCATGATCAAGGATGAAGAGATTCATTCTTTTAGATGAATAATCTTCAAATTCTAAGAAAAATGACTTGGCAATGCCGATCTATGGTATATAAATTCATAGCATTCATAAGGGTCTCTTTTTCAAAATTCAAAAAATGGGGATATGTTTGCCCCAATAAATGGTGACTAAAATTAGAAACATAGCAATATGTTAGAACCTAAGGATTCTGGTTTAGACCTATACACAAGTCCTTTATCTCATTCAACCTATATGACTATATAGATCAATTCATGGTTGAAACAAGACTTACATGCAAAGAATTTTAAATTTTAGTGCTAAAACAAAAAAAATCATATGTGATTTGATTCCACTTACTCTTTGTCATAGGATTTTAGGGTATACCATCTAGGCTTCATACTTTTGACCATTAACATTGACTTGGAACACATTTAGATATTTGTTAGGAATATTTGATCTTAGTTCAAGGGAGGCTTTGGTATTTCTCTTCTGCTAGGCATTCATCCATAGCCATGATAGAGATACCTTTGGCTCCACCTAAGGTCTTACTCCACTGCTAGTTAGGCATCCATAGCCCCAATGGATGTTACCAGAATCACCTTTGCTTTAATATCTTTTGATTTTGCAATAAGTTTTTTTTTTTGTTTTTATAGGTCTTTTTATCAAAGGTTTGGAACCAAGATAGCCAAGTTTTATGGATTTAGTTAGACGTTTTATCTTGAGGTAATCACATGTAGTTGTAACATTTATCCCAGACAAGGATGTGTTTTAAGTGTAGGCATGAATGTGTCTCAACAATCTAAATTATCCATTATAAACATGTGATTCTTCTTAAAAACAAACTTTTATAAAAAAAATAATGCTTAAGTTCAAGTGAGATAATTGACCTCTATACCATTCTATGCTAGTGCCTCAAGACTATAAAATTATGTTTTGTTACAGCCCTATGTTCACTTTTGTAGGGTTCATATTCACATTTTTATATTATTGGGATTTTAAGCAATCTAGGAAAAGTTGAGCAGGGAATGTCTATAATACATATTGAAGCCAAAGAACATAAAAACAAATAAAACAAAGATAGAACACAAAGTAAATCAAGCAAACAACAAGAAGCAAATAAATATATTCAAGTAGAACAGGATGGCAAAGCAAGAAAGGAAACTAACTAACCTTCCTAATGTAATCCTAATCAATATTATAGATTTTATTCCATGAATACTTTTGGTGGAGAAACAATAAAATAGTGCTTGAGGTATTTCCCATTGGTGGGAAAGGTGATTTTTGCTCCTTGAAGATCCTTTATCTTGAAAGTATTGTTTCCAAGTGTTTCTATAATATGATATGGGAAAATCCATAGAGGTGTGAATTTACCATGTTTACCTTTAGGTTTTTATGCCTTATCCCAGAGGAGGACTATGTCTACTTGTATAAATACTTTCACTTTGGATCTCCTATAAAACCATCTTTTCATAGTGGTTTGATGTCTACTAAAATTTGGAAATGCTCTTTGTCTGGCATCTTCCATCTGAATGATATCTAACAACTTAGAATGAGCAAGTCCTTGGATTTCTTCCATGTATTCTTACATGGACGTGAATGTGGGAAGAATTAGGGTGATGGGAAAGATGTATTCTTGACCATCAACAAATAAAGATGGTGAATCTTTGAGTTTCTACTTAATCATGATTCTATCTACCCATAAGGCATATTTGGGGATTTTATGCCATGTCATGGGTTTACTTGTAGCAGACTTTTTGATGGCTTTCATTAGGTTCTTGTTAGTGGATGTAGAGACTCCATTTCCTTTGGGGTAGTGGATAGAAGCAAAATTCAAAGAGATGTCAATGTCATAAGCCCATTCAATCATTTCTAAGGATGTAAAAACATATCCATTTTCACATACTAAGAAAAATGGGGTTCTAAATCTAGTGCAAATGTTTTCCACTAAGAAATTGATCACTTCATCCTGCATTATTTGGTGATAATGCCCTCAGTCCACCTTATGTAATAATTGATAACAGTTAGGACATATTTACGTTCTTTGAAAGAATTGGGGTTGATTATCCCTACAAAGTCTAACACCGATTTAGGAAACAGTTCATCAATCATGATAGGTTGTAAAAACATTACTACGTTTGGCTCTTTTGAGCTAAATATTTGTCATGAATGGCACTCTCTCACATGTTTGTGAGCATATTTTAAAATGGTAGGCCAATAATACCCAGCCCTGAGGATCTTATATTCTATCATTATTCTTGATTGTTGTCCATTGCCTAGCTTCTCACAAAATTTACTCGTGATTTAGGAAGCTTCTTATTTACATACACATCTTAAGTAGATCCCTTCAAAATTATTTCTATTTAGGCCTCCATCTTTGATCAGGTAATGGGCTATTTTGAGCCTTCAGGCTCTCTTTTATTCTTTGGTGAGTCCTAGAGGACAAGTACCATTGATAAGTAAGTGAATTACAAAGTCATACCATTCATTTTATTGTAATTCTCATTGTTCAAACTACATGACATGAAACTTAGGACTAGTGTTGGCGATCATTTGGATCAGACCTTAACATATTAGTAGTTTGGTAGTCTTCATTTCTACATCATATTTTTGTAATACTGACACAAATTTACCTTTATGTTCACTTAATTCATCTTGATATAGCATGAGATTTATGGTAGGGTCTAGTAAGATAGAATGTACATTGTTTCTAAGGATGTAATTTGTAGCCTTAACAAGTGCATAGGCTTGCTTGTTAATAAGAGAATAGTTCAACTCTGCATTTTTGAAATTGGTGCTCATAAGGCTATAGGGTGGTTATTCCCCTCAACCTTTTGAGTTAAAACTATGGACATTATGTGGTCCAAAAAAAATGAACATAGATAAAAGTCCTTTGAGAAGTTTGGACTTATCAATATTGAGTCATGGCTGATTGCTTTTTTGATGTCACTAAATGCTTTCTTGGATTCTTCATTCCAAGTAATTTTAGCATCCTTCTTGAATATGTCATTCAATGGTTTAACAATCTCAACAAACCATAAGATGAATTTCATTAAATTTTTTATCTTTCTAAAGAATGATTTCAGCTCCTTCCAACTATTTGGAAGCTATATTTTAGAAATGGCTTTCACCCTTTTAAGATCTATAGAGATCCCACCCTTAGTGATAACATGCCGTAATAATTTACCTTTAGTAAAATAAAAGATGTTATTTTTAGGATTAAGGGAGATGTCATACCTTCTACACCTCTCAAACACTTGTTGTAAGTGCATGAAATGATCTTCTCTATATTTGGAGAATATTGTTAGATCATCCATGTATATGATGATGCATTTGCCAACCAGGCCTTGAAAAGAGTGGTCGATGGCTCTTTTAAAGGTTTCTCCTACATTAATTAATCTAAAGGGCATTCTATTGTAAGAAAAGGTTCCCCATTTAGTAGTAAAGTTTATTTTCATTCTATCTTCTTTGTCAACAAGAACATGGTAATATCTTGAAAATCCATCCAAGAAAGACATCATGGCTGATCATAAAATGACTTGTATGACCTGGTCTAGAGATGGCAAGGGATAGTGGTCCTTTTTTGATGTTTTGTTTAGATTTATAAATTCAATACACAATCTGATTTCTCCATTCTTTTTTTAACTAGAACTAGGTTGGTAACCCAAGTTGAATGCCAAATAGGAAACAAAATCCTTACATCTATCAGCTTCTTGACTTCCTAAAAAATTATGGGTTCTAAGATAGGATTGACAGGCCTTTGCTTCTACCTAAAGGGTTCACAATTTTATTTGATGGGTATGGTGTGAGTGATAACCCTTGGATCAAATACTTTCACATCTTCATAGGAACAAGCAATTACATCTTTGTATCTTGTGAGTAGTGATCTAGCTTTTTTATTTTCCATTTCACTGTAGGTCTTCACTATATTCACTTGTTAAGGTTGATCCTATGGTCCAAGATTTATTTCATGATAATCCATCCCACTTACCTTGGGTACCTTATGGGTTTTAGTGAGTTTTTTATGGTTGAATAACCTTTCTAATGATATCATCACTTTGGGTATATTGTTATCATTTAGTTGAATCATTTTACCATTGAGTTCCCTTTCAAAGGAAATTTCAATAGCTTCATGAATTACGTGATCTTCAAATGCTCCTGAGTTAGTCAATAAATATAGAATTTTTTGAACATAATTGAAGACTTGAAAATGATTCACATTTTCTAGAATGTAGGAGAAGGATAATAACTCATTGCTGAAATTAGGAGAATCTTGATGAGGCATGAGATTAACTATAGCAGAAGCCAGCTAATCAATAGCTTTATTTTCTTCCTTGGGGAAAAATAGGATGTTAAATGCATCAGAAGATTCTATCAAATCCCAGACCTTGAATTTATACCTTTTAAGGTAAGATAACTTGTATTGGTATTTTCTCCTCACTTGGTTGATTAAAAGTTTAGAGTGTCCATAGATAAGTATTTCATTGACTTTGTGTTTAATAGTAAACTACAATCTTAGGATGAGAGCTTCATACTCAACCAAGTTATTAGTACATGGAAATTGTAACTTATAAGATGTGTGATAATGCTTCCCAGTAGGATCTATCAAGATAATACCAAACCTTGATCATGATTTGCATCTACCACCATCAACATATACTTTACATAGACTAAGTACAAGAGGAGTGTCTTTGGAACTAGTTTCTTTTATAGTTTCTAAAGGGAAGAATCCTAAATCATAATCAAGGAAGTTCACCTTTTCATTGAAAAAATTGTATTATATTATCATGTGCTTCATTCTTGGTTACCTTTTCACCCTTATCTAATTTGGAACTCCTTTCCAAGGCAAACACAAGTGTGAGCAGTCAGTAGACATGTATCCACTTAAGGCGTTAGTACATTCTCTACTCAAAAGCAACCCATAAGCACTAGGAATGTCAACTACTTAAATGTCAATGAATTTTTATACCCTTGGTTCATTAATGAATTGAATATGTATGTTAAACAATTCCCTAATGAATTTTACTTTTCATTTATCCAACTGTGTGACCACCCTGTCAGACTTGATTGGGGTCAAACCAAGTTATTCACATATCCCAATAGGTATGATATTGGTCAAAGATACAAAGTCCAAAATGAATTTATGATATTTTTTCCAAATATCTTGACTATGAGTAGGAAGGGTGGGGATTTTTATTTACTTACTTGCATGGTCACATTAGCACTATCAATTTTAGGTGGCTTCCTAGGTTTCTTGGACAATGATTCCAAGAGTAAGTCTCTTTACTCTGTAATTTGAGTTAGCTCATGCAAAGTGATATTGGCCTTGATTTTATTCATATCTTCCATAATGTTATAACTAGTCCTACTTGAAGATTCAGTATTAGGTTTGGAAGAGCTCCCTTTAGGTGGTTCAGGATCATTCCTCAATGTGGTATCTAGAGGGGTCTCATAATTATTAGGAGGAATTAAAGTAGTCAATGGCTATTTTTTTTCTCTATTTCTTAGGGGGTATGTTTTCAAGAATTGTTGGAATGCTTGGATCTCCTCAAGAATATTTGAAAATGGAATTGGAATGCCTCTACCATGTGTACTTGGTTAGATAATTTGGATCCAAAAGTTCTTACAACACTATCTTTGATTGGGAGCACTTCAAAAGTGTCTAGCTCTTCTTGGAAGGCTTCAAAGGATTTTCAAAACTCAATCCAATCAATCTCACCATGTTTAGCTATAGTAGTCAGGCAAGGCAATGTCAGTGAGATTGATATCCATGGTCCTTTTACTAAAGGATGGCTCATTGGATTTATTGTTTTTGTAGAATCTGTCATTCTAAAATCCATTTCTAGGTCTATTGAACTTTTTGAAATTAAATTTCCTTCCATAATTATCACCAATATTACCAACATAATTTTGTAATTGTAGGAAATATGTGTTGAGCTCTTGGATCATTTTTAATGTAGATTTGTTCTCATTATTAAGGGTCTCATAATTTTGGACCTAGTTATTGCTATTACCATTGACTTGCACTAAACCCTTCTGGCCATTAGTCACTTGACGACCCATAAAACCTAGGTTCTGATTAGGAGCAACATGGCTAGTAGGTAGTACATTTAGAGTGGGGAGTTGTTTCAAGGCTAGGAAATTCTGGATATTGTTTGGGAAAAGGTTTGATGCATGAATCCAAAGATTGACATTGGGGACAAAATAAGCCATCTACACGTGGGGTTGCATTTGATCACAAAAAACCATAACTTCATAATAAGCTTGGGCTAATGTGTTAATGGTAGGGTGATTCCTTTTCAAAAACGCAAAAGTCATAGGATATACTACATCTTTATAGACATCTAGAGCCATGGCTTCATTAGGTTTGTAAGGATCCATGGTTTGAGTAAACATCTTTTCAAACCTAGTATTGGAGGATCTTATAGGCTCACTGGAATCCATTTTAATGGTTGTGAATTGGTGATAGGTGACACAATGGCTAATTATCTTAACAAATGGACCAATGAAAATAGTGTCAAAATCATTCCACAAGGTAATGCAATCATCAACAAAATTGAGGAACCATTCATATGCAGTATCCTTGAATGTAAAGAGAAACAACCTACATGTTACATATTCATGGATAATGTTTAAAAATCTTAAAGCATCTTTGAACTATTTAACATGTTCTTCGATAGTTACAACACCAGTTGGACTAAATATTGGAAAATACTTCTCAAGATTACGTGGTAAGTCATGAACCACACTTGGTATGTTGATGGGGGAAAATCCAAGCCAAGCCATGTATAGGTGAAGATTGAATGTAAGAGTACCTTATCGAGGTGAATCTGGGAAAGATTTAGAATGCCTACACCTTCTTTTATCTCACATGGCTCTCCTATGGGTTTCCAACTCAAGTAGGGGTTCTCTTGTCTTTGAATGTGATTTGCTTCAGATCATTGGCAATTCTAGCTTGAAGATTAAGGATCCTATTTCAAATATGATGTGTCAAGTTAGTTGTCAAAAAGAATAATAATCAGCCTACACACTAAGCTTATTTTATAAATATTTACTTAGGAGGGACAAAAGATGCTAATATTTAACTAAGCTAGTTTAAACATGTGTTAGATCATGAAAATATGGTCAACCTTTGTAACATAATGTTCAAATAAACTAAAAATTTGTATGAAATCTATCAATATTTGAACAAAATAAGTTGTCATAACCTAAAATACTATGAATCCATTCTTATGAGAATTTAACCATTCACTTACATAGAAATACGATATTTTCCTAATAAAGCACAAGGATAGGTGAAGGACCACGAATATCAAGGATATTTATGCTTTACAATGGAGAATTAATCAAAGGATTAAAAAACCCATCAATCTTTGAGAAATAATACCAAAATTCAACAAAGAGGTCCTCCTTCTAGCACTAGTGGAGCTCGTACCAATTGATGTTTATGATTGCCTCACGAGTGCTCTTAGTGTTGAATAACACTTCTAATTTTAGGATTTTGGGGATCCATGGAATGAGTTGTAGTTTATGACAATTTTGGATTATTTTTGGTGGAATAGAAGTATAGTATGTAAGAGTTTTCCATAATATTTATTTGATTTGGTGGTTGAAAACCACCTTGGTTCTATACTTTTTCTACTTGCTGATGTTTATGATCAAATATTTTAATTGATAACTAGCCTAGATGAATATTTATAAAGATATTTAAGTAAACTAAGCTTGGTTAAAATATAAAAAAAGACTAATTAGGGAAAAAAGATATATATGACTACAAGCTTCTACCTTAGATATCATGACATAGTTCCAATTAGATTAAACATACATTAAACTAGTTAATGACACAACATAGTGTAGAATCAAATTACACTATAAAGTAGGCAAAAATAAAGGGAAATATGAAGATCACAAGTGAGAACCAAATTTACATTAAAGGTTTACTATTATGACCTAAATAACATAAGCACATCCAAATCTAGAGAAAATAAAACAAATTAAACATAATATCATTTTAGCTAATCTATAATAGCATAAATTAGCAACCTCATGACAAAATTATAGTCCAATATACATATAATTATTCAAATCCAAGACATTAGCAAAAAATTGAGAGATAAAGGTAACCACTAATACAACCATATAGATAATATTTGTAGAATTATTTAGCCATATTAGTTGTTTTTAGTATATAATCTACTCAAAATCCTTCCTCTTTAGAAAGATGGTGGTCCTACCTTATATAGGAGACTTCAAAAAATACACCTATCAGTTACCTATACAAACTTAGGACATATGTCTTTTACAAGATTGTTCTAGAGTACATGCTTTATATGCATGAATGACCTATAAGAAATATACCAATAGACAAGTATATGCTTTTACAAAAGAATATTTTATCATCTAAGAATATTCCAAAAAATTATGCAATAGAATAAAATATTGGACTAGTGGGCCCGCTTACGATCCTTGTTGAGGAATGCCTTTAACCCTAGCATATTTGACTTTCACTAGGTACAGATCTACTATGCGATTCATTAGGCATTCATCTTCCTGATTTACCAACCTATTTAGCTCTTTATCATTGACTATCATGACTTCCCTAATGCTTCTATATTTTGAGGCCTCAAACATGACAAAATATAATTATTGAAACATCTTTATCATCTCATCTGGTATTGACAAGATGGCTTGGGTTTCTAATTTTTTCTTTTATTTCTTAAGATTATCAATCTATTGCTTCACAATCCTTATAACAACCATAGCTTGAGGTGATTTATCCTGAATAAGGCTATCTACATCTTCATAGTGTATGGGATGTTCACCAAGCTCCTACCCTACAACTAGAGTTAATCTTTCAAAAGGCTCCACCTTTTGGTGTGTAAACTCCTTTATTCCTATAGTGTCTTTACTGGTAACTATTATTTCCATCCCAACTATATTTAGGTTAAACATCACCATTATTTTAGGTTATGTGAATTTTGGTACCTCAAGAATTTCAATCCTAGTGCCACTTGATACCCTAAGGTCATCCATTATTTTTCCACTTTATTTCATAGCTTCATCCATTATTGTTCCTTCATGAGCTCTCTGATCTAGTTTGATGTCATCATATATGTCAATGTTCATGGTACTGGTGATTTTTGATGAGTGAGACTTGGATGGAACCTTTTGAAGTATCACATATCTAAACCAGTCAGGGATGACCAGCCCATAAATTGGGAATTCATCACTAATAGGTTGATCTCATTGGTTGGGTGAGTCAATACTATCCTAGGTTTCTTTGAGGTCATGGTGAGAATGTCCAATTCTGCTTCCCTTTTCTTCTATGGACGTTAGATGTGGGCCAAGTATAAATTTATTTCTTTCCCCTTTTTAGTCTCAATTCAATTAGATTTTTTTGTCTATGCCTCAGCTAGAGTTTTTTCAACCTCCCCTACTTTTACCTATGGATCTTCATCTATCTCATCCTCTTCCTCTGAACCATATGCCTCTACTACAACCTTGAGGGCATCTTCTATATTCTATCCTAGTTCCAAATCTATGATATCTAGGTGTTCTACTAGATAAGGTGGCCTTTGGGGTAGGTCTAAAGATGAGGGGCCTTCTCATAGTCTTTCTTCCAACTTCCTCTCTTTTGTTTGCACATATGTTAGAGGAGGTTCATCTTGGGATAATATTAGTATCTCTTTTGATGAAGAAGGTAGAAAATGATATTACAAAGGATTTAGCTAGCACATGGCCTTAGTAGGTTTGCTCTTATTCATCAACCTACGTTGAATCTTGGCATCACATTACTTGAGTCTAGCTAGGAATTATTTGAATGTATTGACCTTGGTGTAAATGTGGTCATATACTTCAATTTGATGTGTGTAGACTGGCTTGGGTAGTTTTTTATCCTTTATGTAGGAAACTACCACATTATTTGGGTCCCACATCCTTGGTTCATCCATTTAAAAGATGAAAGCTTCTCTGTGGATGGCCATTACATCAACCTGCTTCTAATCATGTAGTATAGTATTACCAATTAGGAGTGTGAAGGGGTGTAGGGTATGTTTATTCTTTTATTTTCACACTCCATCTACTTGATTGATGATTTGAAAAGTTATCTTTTGCTTAGCCAATTTATTTGGCACATAAATTAGGAATCTATAGGGAGGGCTTAGGATCCCTTCAATTCTTATGACTCTGTAGTCTAGGTAGTACCATACATCCCTCATCATTTATATATATTTATGACTATAGGTTGCACCTTATTCATGAGAGGCCTTGTGATGGCTTAGACCAAAGTGGGGTAAATGCAGTCATAGATAAATTGCATGTGATTCTTGTACTTGAAGATGTGTATCTTGGAATAGTAGTGGGAGATGGTTATCTTGCTTGTTGATGACCAATTTTTGATATTAGGGATGTGGATGAGGTCCATTAATATATCTAGTAAATAAGACATCATTGTGAATTTTTTTGATGGTCTTCCTCTTGATGGCATTAAATTACCTTCCTTAGTGAACACTAATCAATTCTCTAATTGGTTGAGTAAGCTTCTCCTCAATCATGAAATATACATAGGAAACCTAACTAGGGTTAAAATAGGTTGTAGTGGTAGCTCATGAGGCTCTATTCAGTAGGGTCATAATCATCCTAATTCCATCTCTTAATTGAGTGATGGGGATCATTCCATCATTGTTCTAGAATATATGGGAACCTTGATTCATCCAGGGATTCAAAATGTCATCTAAATTATGGTTTGTGGTCCATTCTTTGATGGAAGGGAGATCTATATGAGTCCTAGGTATCTTGTAATAACCCTCAAAATCTATGGGAGTAATGTAGGCTACACTTTTGGATGCATCCTCCCTAACTATCAAATCACCATTAATTCTATAATTAATAAAGATAGGAACTAGGACATCTATATAATGAAGTACCGCTAGTTTTTTTTTTGCCTAATGGAGACCGTTCATCTAGATGGTGACTAAGTCATCATATTTCCTTTTGACTATATAAATTATCTATTAACCAATAGTTAGGGGATTTATTTTGTCTATGGGGAAGAAGAGCTATGACCAATTCTTTATTCCATTGTTGAGGGCACCTATGTCCAATTCCATGTATTTGAAGAGTCTACCTTCACTATCAATGGATAAGTATAATTCTACCTCCTCCCTCTATTACTATCTACCAAATGTCATGGCTCCTTTTATGTTTGGTTATTTCCTTCTTGATGAATTCACAAGGTTTAGGACTAGCTCTTTTACTCAGGATGTAATTGTGCTTCAATTAAGTCATGAATTTAGGGATTTATGTGCTTTTCTAGGGCTTCTTAGAGCTTTAATGGTGAGGGTGACCAATTTCATAAGTTCATTCGTGCCTTAGATTTGATGGATGGCTTCACTTATGCAAATTTTGCCTTTTTACATGTGCCAAATCTTTAGATTTATCATTTAGTGCTTATGTGGCACCTTCATGGCATGTACTTGGCCTTTTTCATGATATTTTCATAAATGCCTTTTGAGAATTAGTCATTACCTTTAAAATTATATCATGTTTATAGTTCTATTGGATTAACATCTCCAAATGAGTGTAAGCTATTGATTTTCATCTAAGCAATTGTTCTTGATTGGTTCTTTAGATTTTGGTTCTTCTGATCATGTCATGTGGTGTCTTTTCATAGATTCTTGGACTGAGTTTGATGTTCAATGGTATAATAAGCATGGTTCCTCCATGTGTCAATATTTTAGGCCTTTAGAATTTGGTTGAAAAGTCACCTCTTTCGTGATATTAGATTGAGATCCTCGATTAAGTGTGGTTTGTTGGATCCTGAGAGGTGAACATTGTTTAATCAGTCTTGAGGTCTCAATGAAAACCTTAGGTCTAAAGTAATTCTTAAGTTTATTTATGTTAATAAACATTAATAAAGTTAGGTTAAGGTCTTTTATGCTACGTTTTTTAAAACAATATATTAAGGGTCATTTTTAGAAGGTTTATGTATGCCCCCTTTGCTGAGGTGTAAAAGTTAGACAAGGTTAGTTTTGATGGTCTCAATAGTATCCAAGACATTTTTGTAATTATAAAATAACATGAGTGAGAATGTCAAATTCAAGCTCATAAAATTCCCATGGTTGAATGGTGAGATGCCACATGTCATATTCATAGGGGCTCCCAAGATGTCAGAGTTTGATGTGCTCCCATAGATTGAAACTCATGATGAAGCAAGAGCCATTTGATGATGATCCATGTAGTTTCTTATGATTGGATATTTATGTTGTCATTAAGGCTTATGTTTTCATCTCACGTAGGTTTATGTTTTATCCCATTTAACCATGTAGGGCTTATTTGACGAAAAAATATGCACTGTTAGATCAGTGTAAGTGATGTAATGAGGGCCATTAAATTGGGATCCATGTGATCATGTATTATTAGTTCTTATAATATGCACATTTAATTATATTTAAGCTTGTGAAAACTTTTGATCAAACCTTAGGTTCAAGCATATGAAAAGAATTCATAAATTCAAGGTTCAAAGTGCCCCCCCCCCACTTTTATGACATTTTATGCCATGTGGCAATCTTGTGGAAGCCTTCAATATTTATTGGTACTATACAAATTATTTGATTCATCTAATCAAAGTAAGTGATGGAGAGAGGATCATTAGATCTACAAAGAAGTCTGGATTTTAATCGTAGGATTCATAGGTAAATAAAACATATGCCAGGGAATTAAGGATAAGGTCTCAAGGTGTTAATAAACATGTTGAGACCTTAGAATTAATGTCTTAGGTAGGTCTTAGATTAAGGGATCATGTTAGGAAATATAGGAACTAGAAAGGGGCAATATAAATTAATTTATCTCAAATGCCATATTCAGGCTTGGTCATGTTAAGAAACATGGCCAAGTCTCAATATGAAAGAGGAGCTTAGGTTAGGAAGTATTTAAGTGTTCCTGCCAAAGGTGTTCCCACCTCAGTTTGAATTATGAAATTTTTAGGCATAAATTCAGGGTTGTGATATGGCCTATAGGATTGATAAATCTAATGTTATGAAGGCTTGGTTAGGGTTACTTATGCATTTCTAAGCTTGCCTTACTATAAATGAGATTTTAGATCTTGCATTTCACCCCACAAAGACAAGCATTAGCAAGGCTAGTTTACTGATCATAATCATGATCAAGGATGAAGATATTTATTCTTTTAGGTGGATAATCTTCAAATTCTAAGAAAAATGACTTTCAAGGCCAATCCAAGTTATAGAGATTCAGAGCTTTCACAAGGGTCCCTACTTTCAAAAGGCAAAAAATTGGGATGTGTTTGCCCCAACAATCCCTAAGTGATCTGATAGAGAAGGTGAGTTCCTTTGTAAGTTTGAACAAAATATCATTTTAAGGTAGACATACTTCTCTATAGCATTTACTAGTGGTGTTTATCCCTAGGTAAGCATCTAATGTGAACCAATCTAGTTTTTGGTTATTAGTACTTTGTGTAGTTGATTGTTAAGATGAATTTTTTTACATTAAAGTTATACAATGGGCCCTAAACTCCATTTCATGGTGTACCTTAAAAGGTAATTCAAAATAATGATTTTGTTTTGTTTCATCTGATATTAGAACTTGTGATTTAAAGGTTTTGTATGAATTTTGGGCATATTGAACTAATTTTAACATATTATTGTAAATGCTGGTTGAGATTTTATGTGATTGTGCATACTTTTATAAAGGTTTATATTTGAATAGTATACTTATGGATGTATTAAAAATACACATAATATGGATGTGCATATTCTTGTGAAGGATTATTTTATATCAGCATGTGTGTGTATGCCATTGTGATGGCTGAACAACACTTGTAAGTCTATGTTATCTTCTATGAGATTAAATTAGAACCTTTTATGATTGAGTGCATAATAAACCATGGTTGAAATTATATACCTTATGTGGAAAAAAACATGTCTTATGCTCTTAGGAGGGATATGTCATGACCTTTATAAAGGCATGTAGCCTCTTGGGGTAATAAATGGTGCCTTATTATGCAAGACTAAGGTGATGGAAATTCTTTGATTTATGGAATGTATATGTATGTGGAAATTTGTAACTTTATACAATGGCCTTATGATTATTACCTATAGCCTTCGTTGGGTCAACCCTTCCCTAATCAATATTTATCAGGGCAAGTTCTACCTATTAACTATTGACATCTATGGGATAGTCGATGAGAGATTAGTGATAATCAATTTGCCCTTAGATTTGAGGAAATGATGTTTGGAATCTATTTATGAACTTGTATGGGCAAGTCATTAGCAGATAATTAGAACATTATGACCTAGAGAAGACTGAGGGTTAGGATTAGGCCTCAAAGTAATAAAAGGGGTATGAGTATCCAATTTACTTAGGTAAATTTGTAAGGATTAGGATCTCTATTTATGAGAGAGCATCTTGAGCTGAAATAAAAAATTGATCTTGTTTCTGCATCTGACATCTTTTGAGTTAGATGGAGAAGCATGTGGCTTCGTAACTCCAAAAGCTTGAAAGTTAATAACTATGCGGAATGTCTATTTTGATCATAGATATGTTTTGCATCTATAATGTTTATTTTAATCATGGATATTTTTGATACCATGAGGATGTTATAATAACCATATATATGTTTTACATCCATATGGATGTTTGATTTTATTCTGGTTGAGTTTTGGACCCATGAGGATGTGTAATTGGAGTTTGGCTAAGTTTTGTCACCCATGAGGATGTATGTTATGATATTGGATGTCTTACATCCATAAAAAAAATTATTATGAAGTTTGATTAAACTTATAAATTATGGAAACTTTCACTTTCCATGGTAATGATATAACATTTACCTTCTACCTTGTCTAAGTCCACCCTTTCCCAAAGTGATGTTGTATCAAATCAAGCATTACCATTCGACCTTTATTACATTAAGTTAGTTAGAAAATTAGTGATATGATCTTGTTTTTGGAATCATGAGACAATGCTTTGGTGGCCATTGATAGCTTGAATGAGTGAGCCATATGATGATGCTGAGGTATAGTATCTTGGGAGGTACAAAATTTAAGCCCAATCCTAGAGGCCCTGATGGGGTGAGTGTGATGGACTTGCTTGGGAAAGTTGGGGAGTGTTTTGGATCTATTATTATAATTGATTAGCATGAGCCATCTATCCATGACATGTAAACATTGTTGATATATTTCATAAACTCATGAGATAGATTTTATGGGCTTTAATGGAGCACAACCTTCCTTTAGAGAAGGTGATAATAATTTGAGAACTATGGAACCGATCATGTTTTACTATATGATTTCTATTGATGGCATTTGGATGGCATCCAGGTATCAAATGACCTAATGGGAATTATGGGTCCTTGTGCTTCACTATCATGTGTGCATAATTGTTGTTATGTGAAAGTACCTTGGCATAAATTATTGAAATCCATGAGTCATGTACATGACTTGTTTCATGTGGTTCCTTATTTCATGTAAAATTTCTATATGTTGGGTATCCATTACATTTTTTTATTATGTTAAATCATGTAAATTGGTATCTCACCATATTAATTGTACGTATTTAAACTTATGAATTTTCACATTTTATTCTTGATATCAACAATATTGTATGAGCACTTATGTATATGATGGTATGCTGCTAACCATGGAATGTGTGAATAATGGAAAATTAATTGTGTAAGAAATCTCCCACTTCTATAATGAATGATGTGAACCTTAATTTGATCTATGTTTTCAAAATTGTTTTATGAATATTTTATCTACATGTCAAAGAATAAATGTGACTTTATGGATTTTACATATTATTATGTGGTAATATGGATGTAATCTATTCATGTCATTTGTCTTCACCTCTTGAAACCAACCTCTATTCATTGAAATTTGGTAAGGTATAATGTTGTTTTATGTGGTGTAATCCTACAACACTCTTCTAGTGATGAGCATTGGTGCAAGTATGAGGTTGAAAGTAGAGAAGCATTATATCCATAATAATTTAGAATGAATATTGGCCAGGAAGTGGAGTCTCTTGTTGGCTGAAAACCCACTTCTATCCTTTGCACAAAGTAGCCACCTGATTCATCTAGAGTGTGCACCATGAGTGCCATAAGTTGTCTATGGGATATTAGTGCATAATGGTCACTTTGTGGATTTAAAATTCCTTTAACTACCTCTTAGAGGTTGTGGTAAAAGCAAACCTTGTGAATTTTTATTATTTTAACCTTGAGAAGAACTAATTGGTCCTAAAATTTGGATATTTATGCCGAATCGTCAAGGTGGTACTTAATGAAATGCATGCATGTGTTGGATTATAAGTGAAAGCATACTATGGTTCATGTATTATTTTTTTTATACATGTTAGAGATATTCTGGGATGAATATATATATATATATATATATATATATATATATATATATATATATATATATATATATTTAAGAATCATAACTAGAATGTATGCTGATTTTATGCTCTGATGGAGCAACATAAAGCCTTGATTAGGTGGTGTTAAAAATCATAGGTATCCACTTGACTCTCAAATACAATGATAAAATTTGGGTAATGCCCTATGATGCCTAATTTTTGGATGGTGTTATTGGTATCCTTGGACCATCGTGTGAGATCATGTTTGTTGAAGAACATGTTGTAAGCCTTTGGGTTGCATGTGATGCTTAGAATGGATTTTTTGATGTTTAGTGTAGTTAGTGAAGGACATTGCACTAACCCATGAATGGGTGATGATGAAATAGAGTAAATATAATAGTATGGATTACTACCTTTATAACATAGAATTATAGAATGAATGTTATTAATATTATGTATGTAGCATAATGTTTTTAGTGGAAGATTCCACTCTTAATTTTGGATTCCAATTGTGATCTAATTGGATTGTATTATTATAATCATTGACCTAATTTTTTAGGTCTATGTGTGTTGACATAAGTGATTATGGCCCTAGTAAAATTTTATATTCAAATTGTTAACCTGATTTAGACAATCAATTTATAACTTGTTCTACTATATCTATATTTTCTTTCTTGGAAGTTTCAATAGCACTCTTATCAAAAATCATTTTAAGGTAAGTATAAGATGTTGTGTTTGGGATCATTGTATACTCATGATACTTAATAATCACCTCCACAAGTGGATATAATAGTTAAAAATAATAGTGTTGTATTGAAATTAACTTTTGTTGCCATGAAATTTTTTTGATTAAGAAAGGCATCTTTTGTTTAGTTGGCTAATTTTAGATAATATTATTCTTGACCATTGATAGTCATCAAAATAGATACTATTTAAAGAGGGGAGTATGTCATGACCTGAATTTGTGACCCATTGTAGATAATTGATTTTTAGTTATTTTAGCATGTTTTGATAGCACTTGGACTAACGACTTTTGATGTTGGTTATATTTGAGATGGTTGAGATATGAGATATGTCAGGTTGCTATTATGATTATACTATATCATGGTTTATGCTTACACTATATTCATTTTATCATATATATATATATATATATATATATATATATATATATAGACACACACACACACACACATTGCATTGGATTCATTTTATCCTATTATGTATAATGCTTTAGTTTAGTTATGTTATTGTATGGTATTGTTTTAGCATGTTTCACTAATGTGGATTGGAATTGATTACTCTTGTAACTATTGGTCATGTTCACAGGGCATGCTAAGGGTCATAGTCATCAGTATTAACTCTAGTGCCTTTACAACTATAGATGACTCTGCTTAATTTATTTTTTAATGTTTAATCATTCATTATAAATTCACTATTATTTATTATTTACATCCAAATAATTTAAGTACTACTTATGTCTTATTTTTTGGATTGAGGAACCAGTCCATGAGTTAGGCTTGGTGGTGGGTTTGGACATCTTGGGTATACTTGAGGGGTGATTCATCACTCAGAAGTCACTCCAATAGGTATAATGAGTATGATGTGATATTAGGCCACCATAGATAATTATATTTTGTTATCATTTTTCATCTTTTATTGGACTCACTTTATGTTTTTACATGTTTGGTTTTGTTATGTTTCTTGATTGGGTTTAGTGAGTTTGGTGACTTTGATTTCTCTTGCCTATTCCTTGTGTGCTTCAAGATTTGCTCATGGATATCTTAGTGTTTGGTTATCCTCCCTAGGTTTTGTGAACACTTTATTATTAAGCTACTGTGAAGTGGTTTATCTTATTAGCTTATTAATCTACTGGTGTGGTAAGACCATTTGGGTCTATTGACTAGGAAACACCATCATAGATTCCCCTTCGTAGACTATTGACTACCACAAACTTTGACTAACATAATTTTTTTATTAATCATTATTTTATGATTTTTATTAATTATTACCTTAATGGTTTTTCTATTATTTTTTTATTATCGATCATGGGTAGACTAAAAAGGAATTCGATTATTACTACTATTTAAAAGATTATATTGTTTATTATTATTAATTGATTTTTGATTTTTGGTAATTGTATTATTTAATAATTTTTATATTTATTACCATTACTTGAGTCGATTAATGATGGTGTTAGTCATTATTATTTTAATGATGTTATTGTTTATTATTACTTTTATTAAGCAATTTAATTATTTTTTCTATGTCTATTGTTGATCGATTGAAGGACTTAATAGTTATTATTATTTTTATGATTTTGTGGTTTATTATTTTTTCTATGGATACAATTAAGGGGGGTTTTGTTTAACTATTATTTTATTTCTTCATTGGCTTGTGGGGTAAGTTGTTTGGGTTGACTCACACCAATTAGTAATATTTTTTACCCTTTTTATAGTGGGTATTTGGGATGGGTCAAAACCCTATGTTGGGTACTTGGCATGGGGGAGAAAATGCAAAATGGATAGTCTGAGAGATGCCATCTAGGGCAAGAGTGGAAAATGTGAGATTGGAGGCCTAGCGAATTTGTGCCCTGGGGGTTTGTAGATGAGTTATGATGGGTAAAATAAGTAGCTTACTAAAGTAAGAAAGCAATTTTTTTTACCATGTTAGCCTATAATTTTTCTAGGTAAGTTGTGTGATGGATTTTTATAGTGGGAGTGTAGCTTTACTGTATTATTTCCCTAATGGAAATTTGGCTGAATCATTCCAAATTAATGGGGAATTTATGAGACTTCCCTATGAATTTTTAATGGCCTCCATTCAATTTTAAATCAATTTTCTCTCCTTGTTGGGTAGTATAAATTATTATAACTTTTGATTTATGAATACATTTTATCAAAATAAGAGAGAGTTTAAATCATGAGATTTAAGTATTATATAATTTTGAATATTAATGGATTTAGTGGATTTCAGAATTATGTTACCAAGTGTATGGTAGTGATTCATAGTTGTAAAACACCATGCTGTAGCTATTTGATAAACTTGACAAGTATACCCGAACAAGGTCTTTATAACCATAATTTTTACGTTAGTTACCCATTAGGTGATGCCTTGTTAAATGATTTTTATTAGTATCAATCTAAGTTCCATATTAATCTCTTTACCCACCTATTGGGTTGATCCAACCACTTATTATCTATTTAATCTAAGAGGAAACCTTGTTGTGAAAAACATGAATTTATTCTATTTTATCTTATCTCCTTCTAGATTCAAAAATCTTATAGATATGTGGATGATTTATTATGGGGTGTGCTAGAATAACTCTTGAAAATATGTTTATCTGCTACATATTTTATGGGATTTACAAACAAATCAATTTAGTTGTTGATAGTAACCTCTAATTACTCATGTTGGTTGGAATTATTTTTGCCAAATAGTTGGGTTGTAGTTAGTGGATATGGACTACTATTTGATTTAACTTCTTGATATAATAAGGTTGAAATGTCTTTTGGGTTCATATTTGATTAAATATTCAAATGAATTAAATTTTTGATTTACTTGGCTTTTTATAAGCCAAACCATGTTTTATTTTTCTAATGAATGATATATACTTCTTCTCTTGACTTGAATGAGTTGATTTGGCTATTATAGATTGAAGTCAGTGTGTTTAATTATTTTACACATTGGTAAGCCTCTTGGGATGAGCAATAGACTTGGCTATACCTTTCAATCTTGCTAAATAGATATGATAGACCCTGATTTACTATGTAAACCATCTTCTATAAAGATTCATGGATGCCTTGGGTATTACTCAGGATGATTATCTTGTTGGGTGATTTGGTTTTTATGTTGCCTACCTTAGTTTCTCTCATCTTTAATTGACTATTTTTAAAATTTTTAATTAGTGACTCAGTATCTTTCGTATACCTCTCATCTCATCTAAGTACGAGGCTACAAAAACCTTCCACCTAGTTGATGGTTAGAGTGATAAGGGCCACTGATGGTTGGGCTCATAGGTATGGTTTTGAGGGGTGTTCTCCTTGTTATATTTACTTTTTTCCATTGATGCTCTTTTATTTCATGTAGTAGTATTTTTATTTACCATGACAGTTGGTACATGATTTTTGGTTGACATGTTGTATTGAAGTTGGTTGCCCATTTTATGTTTTTTTTCTATCTTATTACCATATCTAGTCTTGTAACATTTATTATGTTGGAAAATAATAATATTATATATGATGTTTTTATTGGTGGCATTATTGATGATAGTGGCTTGGTTCTTGTATATTTAACTAGCTATATTTATTTCTTTTGTATGCATATATCTTGGGTTCTATTTACTACATGAAAGAGAGTTTTACATAGAATACATTGTGTTATACTTGATATTTATATGATTCTATATGCACATGATGATAACATTGAGATATTGATGTAAAATATACATGAAGTTGTAAAAGGTTATTTTGGAAAAGTAGTATCTATATTGGATTTGATCCTTATTTCCATATAAAAGCAAGTTGTTATAATCTTTATACGTACTAGAAATATTTAGTCATTTTAATTTTGTTGATGTAATTATGAAAATATTATATATTTTATGATAACCATTATTATAGTGACATCCTTATGGTATAGAATGTCAATTTAGTATATAGATTTACCTCTTATTTATTACAAGAGCATGATGTTATCTAGCTTTGTTGAGAGACATTGTTATTTTTAAATGTGTTCAATAACATGTTAGACATGGGCTTAAACCAATATACATAAGAAAAGCATGCATGTTGCTATGTGATTAATGCATACTCTACGGAATTATTATTATTATTATTATTATTATTATTATTATTATTATTATTATTATTATTATTATTATTATTATTATTATTATTATTATTATATGGTTTCATGGTTTGTAATGAACTAAGAAATTAAGTTACATCTATACAAGTTCGTTATTCTTAAATATATAGAGGTGAAATTACTACTATATAGATGCTATGATGTGTATGCTACATCTAGAAATCATGACTAAAATATGGGTCTACCTTATGATAATAAATGTTTACGACCTTCATTAATTTCATATTTATTATGGGCTCATTTTCATTTTATGACAACTCTAATGTGAGGCATTGTTATTCAACATATGACTCATAGTATGTTTATAACTTGGGATGAATCAAGTTATTACAATTGCTTTATGCAATCAATTTTACTTGATTATAGAAATAAGGTATTCTCATTATAGTCATGATTGTCCATATTGGTGTGCTGTTACTTTAAGTGAGTACATTTATATTCCTTAAGCATTGAAATATTAGTAAAATTTAACAATATTCTTTATTGGATCCAATTTTAGTGTCTTTGTTTTGTATAAATAAAGACATGTAGTGGTATAGACTATTGGTAAGAATAAAAAAATTTATTATTACATCTATTTATAATTTGGCCATTAATTAATGGAATGATATTTATGTTATTGTTGTTGAATTAATTATGTTAATTTCAACAGAGTGGAGTTCCTAAATTGAAAGTTAGTCTTAATGGCAATATGATGCAAGGACCTATATTTGATGATTGATTTATAGAATCTAAACTAGTAGCATCACTTTTATTATCTATATGAGATAGAATTCACTCATGAGATAAATGTTCATTGGATTATAGGTAGATGTGTGTCCTAAAAACTTATAAGCTTACATTTGGTAATTAATTTCTTTGTATACCTTATGTTGTGAATTATTAAAATGTGAATAATCCTTGAGAATGGAAAATAATCCTAGAATTGGGATGAGGATAAAATGTATATTGTGTAGAAATTTAATGTTACTCTGTGATCGGTGGTTTATTATTCCACCTTAGTAATGAGTTATTAAATCATGAATTTGTTTAATAGAAACACATTAGTTAAGGGATGAGATCACTTAATTAATGAATTCATGCATGGACAAATGCATGTTAATTGAATGGTGTGAATTCCATTATTTTAAACAATAGCATGATACTCTAACCAAAGGACAAGTAAGATACATATGGGTGCAAGAATCATATAGATGACTTACAAGATGATATATCTATATAACGAAAAGTAATGTGGCTTTTCCTAATGCATATGAAGGATTATTCAATAGGATGCTCACGTGTGTGATGACATCCACCTTGAACTAAGTGAATTTTGACTCATATAATTTTAATGAGGAATAATCCTATCATAATTGATTTATGCCTTTATGTGTGATCCTCATAAAATAAGTGAACGATGGTGTAATGATCCATAAGGAACTTGGATCATGGTATAACATTCAAATGGGGGTATCAAAAGTACTGGTTCTTGTATTGGTGAAAATCCCAAAAGGGTATAGTAACTACTAAGTTTATGCTATTTTGGTTTAGTGGTGGCATAAAAATATCCACTTATTGACCTCACCATGTGGTAATACTTGCGTAGGCAGAGCTAGTGGGTTGAATTATTTGGTTTGGTCATTTCAGAGCTCCTTGCTTAATAATTTATAGTAATCTATTATATTAATTATATGATTAATAAATAACTAACAAGCTAAACTTTGATATGCTAGATTCAATTCATTTTTTTTATAGAATTATATATTTGGAATAATAGGGATGTTGGATATAAGCTTATTGGAATCCTATAGAGGAATGATTTATTTAGTCTCTTGAGTTATTAAAATATCGGTACATGGGTGACTGGACACTTAGGTAGGGATAAAGTCCCATAGGTGGTCTGATACAAAAGGTGATTGCCTTTGAAAGTTTGAATGGATATCACTATGGATTGACATATAAATACCCCCTTGAGCAACATATCATTCTAAGGTAAAAAATCTTTTCTATGGCATTTTTTTATTAGTTTTTATTCCTATGTAAGCATCTAAGGTGAACCAATCAAGTTATTGGTTATTATTACTTTGTGTAATTGATTATTGCGATGCATTATGTTACATATAATTTATGCATTACGCCCTAAACTACATTTTATGGTGTACTCTAAAAGGCAATTCTAGTTTTTTGAGGGGTTATTTTATATAGGTTTAACAACCCATTTCTTCTTTCATGGGATACTTATGCAAAAAATCACTAATAGAATTCCCAGTATCTCTAAAAATAATATGGATCTAAAATTGATGAGGTTGATTTAGAAGCTGTAACCAAATCAGTTTAGCATTAAAAAATTAATATAGGGATTGAAATCAGGATGCTATAGTTTAACCAATAACATATGATTCCACCAAGCCTAAGAATATTTATTAAAAATTAAGTCTTTATTTTTAGTGTAAAAAACTATGAAAATTCCCATGGGATAATGCCAAATCTCTATCTTACCTTCAATAACATTTACCCGTGGCATGTGATGCATCCATGAAGGTTTTAGAGGCTAAGACAAAAGCCATTATTCCTTACTGAGGATCACTTCAAGGGATTTTTCATAAAAAATGAGCATTGATATAGATTTAGAAAGGGATAAAGGCTTCACCTAAACATTTTTAAAGACTTTCATGGAATAAGAAGGATGGTGTTGATTGTCTTGGATACTACCTTCCATTATAACACCTAAATCTTTCTACTAAAAATGTTTCTTCCAACATATATAAAGTCTTTATTTTTTTTAAATTCTATAGTCAAATGGGAATCTGATCCCTGATGAGTGTTTTCCCTGAAGACATTATTTTTTCTTTAAAAACCTTACCATATAACTCATATACCTCTACATATGATCCCATAATATGTTATAATTATTTTATCTCACTAGTTGATGACCCTATTTTTTACTTCAATTGACTGTACATATCATTTTACCATTTTTTAGCTTTGATATTTCTTCAGTACTATGTTTATAACATGAGCATAATAGAATTAGTAATTCATTTAACCAATCCATCTTTACATATAATGACACAACATTTATGTCTTTGCTTATAGTCTTCAGTGTTGAAACTATGTATTTTTCCCTAATGACATTTTTGTCCAAATTTAGTAGCAAGTAAAAAACCTTTGTTTCCATCGACCTCCTCAAGCATGTTATTCTCTATCACTTTTGCCTTTCTAGAAAACACTTTTTTAAAATAGTATGAATCCATACCAAAATATATTGAGACAACCATGTTAATAGTTATGGATTTAAAAATGAGTAATTTTAATGTAGGATTTGGGAAAGTATATAAATTACATCAATCATATTCTAGTATAGTCAATGAATAGATAACTAAAACCTTTAGTAACCAAAACATAGAGAGAAGGAATAACAAAAAACCCTTGAAAAATACCTCTAAATAAACTGAAATGATATTAGTAAACACCATTAATGTGATTCAAGGATGAACATCTTATAAATGCATGTTCATATTTTATACATACCTACATACAAATCCAAGTGCATATAACATGGATAGAATAAGAGGCCACTTGATCCGATCATAATTCTTTTTCAAATTTTATTTTCATGAAAGCATTTTTTTATGTGGTACAATCCTATTCCATTATATTATAATAAATTATAGTATAGTCTAGGATGTAATGATTATTAAAAATTCTAATTTTCTCAAAGATGAAAATGAGACATAAGATAATGAACTCGAAGAGTGAGATCTTAAAGAAATACTTTCTAGGATAAATTAATGAGTTTAATTGACATAATATTGGTAATAATTTATTAATCCTCATATTTTGGATTAATTTTTTTTTTATTGATAAAATTTCAAAAAGAATTGCTATAAATATTTTCAACATAGACTTTATAGATATATAGATCAAAAATATCCCATAACACTTAGTAGAACACATATGGAAGCCCAATGATATCATTGGATTTATCAACAATCATGTGATTAAATCCCTCTTTGATGTTTATAGACCATATTGTAGATATTTCATAAGAGCATCTTCATAGGGAGGAGGGGAAATGTAAATTGTCATACCTCAGTTTTTGCATTTGAATATGCCCATTAGTTATTCTAGTTACTAGTGGATTATGCACTTGTTTATGTTATTTATGGGTTCCATTTTGGGATATTTTAAATTTAATTTTTGATTTAATATGTAGTTACAATGTTTGAATTTTAGGTCATTCTCATAATTCGAATGCTCATATATTTGGTAGATTTATGTAGAGGGACACATTAATAAGATTATCTTGCTAAATCATTGTGTCAACCCGATATTGCAGTGGTAACCCTATGTTGGTAAAGATATATGTGCATGTTCTATTCATCTATTTTTAGTAGCCTATTTATATAAATCCCATCAACATTCAATTATATTTCTATAGCTATTGTAATGATAGTTGTAGCTATGTTGTGCACTTGGTAATGTATCAAATACAAAAAATAATTTTAGTCTCCTTATACATTTTTTAATTAGACTATTAAACAATGTTATAATTATGTTCAAAGATATAAATTATTTACTAAATATTATATTTTTATTTTCTGTGATGTGCATATGTTGGACATTATCCTACCTTGAGATCTTGATCATATATGCTAGTGACTATCATTTATTTTGTTGAATCAAATCATTTATCAAATTAATTTTCTAATGACATGATTCTCAACCATTATTTTTATGTGAGTCTTCTAAATCTATCATTGTAAACCTATTTTATTTGGTATAGTTCATGTTGACTATATTCACTTTGATTAACTTGTTATAGGCAATTTATAATAATTTAAGTTATAATAATGGATTATACATGGAATTATTTTCACCACATTTATAATTTAATTTTTTTTTTCTTCCTCTACATTTTCTCTCACATTGATGTGATATAAATCTAGATATAGTCATAACTAATTAGTATTGAGAAATATTGATGACTAGTCGGGATCTAGTTGCGTATATTATGATTAGGATACATGGTTACTTGCTCATGATTTTCTATATATAAAATATGATTATTATTTTTTTTATATATATTATATAAACTTTTATGGATTAACCATTTTATTATTGAGGTTATATTGAATGGTTCATTTAGTCTTCTATGCTAGGTTACTCTATAATATCCCTATTTTATTGGTTGTTAATTTAATGAAATACATGGATGTTGACATGAGTTTTACTACTATAATACATGTGTGTAATGTAAGGCCAAGATGGTTTTAATTATTGTATTAATATTTAGATGTAATAAGGTGGTCTTGGAGACATTACAAAATCTCCTCCCAAATTATATGAATATCAATATGCATATTATAATCCTCTAATAACATGGGTATCTTTTTTAAGATATGATCATATATTATTTTAGTATATGGTTATCTTGATATGAGTAGAATTTTATACTTCCACTTACTGAAGACCTTTCTGAACATGATTTGAGACTCAAAGGTAAATAATAATTATATTCATGCTATAGGTAAATAAATAATAATTATATGAACATGATTTAAGAAAGGAGGAACAATTACAACTCAAATAAAAAGAAAAATTATTTAGTCTAATCAACATGTCAAACATATATAGTTCTCAATGATCTATGACATTATTAAAAAGGTAGAATCATATCTAATTTTTTAGATTATAAGACTTTGTTTCAATATAATGTACTTCATAATACTCCACAATCCCATTAATCATATGGTGGTGTGTGGGACATAACAAAATGTCTTATGATGATTGAGAAAAAAAATTGAAAAAAAAAAATGCAAGATTTATCCCACTATACATTGATGAGTTTCCAATATTTTACAATATATCATGGTTTTATATCCATGTTTACATGTTTTATAACCATTCAAGGTAACCTCATATGTTATCTATACATAAAATGGTTGAAAATTTCAATTTTGAAAACCATTCCAAGTTGGTTGTTTTTAATTTGAGGGATATTACTAGGATGGATGATTATGCTATAGATATGAAGTTGGTTTATGTTGTATATGATGGTGTAGTAGTAATTTAAGGTAAAAAAAATTGTCTTTGTGTTCAACTATAGATAATAATTTCCCCATGTATGATTTTCATTCTTTACATGCCCCATATAATGAGTCTTGCATACAAAATTGTAAGTACATTTGAAAATGTTGCAAAAGTAGAAGAACTTAACCATGATTTACATGCTTATATGTGAGGTATTATTAAACTATTTTTAGAGTTTCAAAAAAATAAATTGGGGTTATTTATGGAAAAAATATTCTAAAGGATAATTACATAATATGGATTTTCACGAATCAACATGGATGCATAATTTTTTAAGAATATCCATTGTTGGTAGGTTTTATGTTTAAACATTTGTGTAAGTTGACAAATAAAAATACTTGTTATAAAATTTAAAATATTTGGAAATACTTTTTACACTATGTGGTATTATCCCAATGTTAAAAGAAATATATTAAAAGATGAAACATGCTTAAGAGAGATTCATATATATTGCCAGCTTCATTAATTTAAGAAAATGGGGGTTTCAATCTCTTGATGTTTTATACTTGGGGGAAAATAATTTTAAGCCACTTATTTTTACTAGTTGGCAAACTTTAATAGATGTTAAAGATCCAAAAAACTATTTGATATTGAGTATTAAGGACAATCTTTGTATCTTAGATAATGGAAAGGAGAGACCATTGAAGAAATTCCAAAACTAATTTGATATAGTAGGATTAGAAATTGAAGATGTACATATAACACATATTATTTATGATATTATTATATTTTAAACATAGATAAAATTGAGAAATATAAATGATAGCTTACTTAGATAAATTAGACAACATTTTTGAGAAATATAAATGATAGCTTACTTAGATAAATTAGACAACATTTTTAAAGGGTTGACTTGTTCAAAGTCATGAGAGTAGTGAATAACATATTTTTGAGAGTTAAGGATGTTAAATAAGAAATTAATAATTTATTTCTAAGATAGATGGGTAATCTCATTAAACATTTTTTAAGTCTGTAGATATAAACAGAGTTAAAATTTATGGTATTTTGTGAATGGATTTACTAACAACCCAATCAAGCCATTTTGGAATCACACTAATTGATCAATATAAGAGTCTAAGTGAGCCAATATAAAAGGGTGCTATTACAAGGGTATGGAAAAACCTATATACCAATACCATCATTAGGAATATACTAGTCAGTATTTTTAATTTTATGAACTTTTTCAAAGAATATTTTATGATTTTTGGAAGATGAAAGGTTTTTTACTGCATTATCTTTTGTTAAATTAAAACTTCATAATAGATTGGATAGAAATATCAGGACATGTTTGAGATTTTATGTTTCATGTTATCTAGTGGATGTGTTTCCTTATGATAGATTTCTTCAAATTTGGAATTCACTCAATCAAGAAAGAGGATTCACAACTATAGTAAATTGTAGATCTGATCCAAATATTGATATTGTTTATGTGTCAAATACAATACATATAAATGAAAATTATGAAGAATAGGCTACTAGAAAACTATTTTACCTACCTGAGTTTTAGTATGTATGTTTCATGTTTTTTTTAATTTATTTTTATACTTTCCTTTCTATTTTGTAAATTGAAAACAACATGCTAGGATAATTAATATCATAATTAATTGAAACATTAGTATTATATAAATTCCAAGACTACATAAATTATGTTATTGCATTATTTTTTAATAGTGTGCAGCTATATTACAATGGTTCAAATAGAAAAGTTTGTTAAACTATATATTTAGGTTATATGTATGGAAAAATTTTATTTTACACATTTGTTTTGATATGAAGGTATTGTTTCATGTGGTTGTGAATATTATACAATAATGAATTAAGCTCACATCACTATACATCTTAAGTAATAAATTTATAATATCATATAAGACTTTTCATGGATAAAATTAGAGGAATAAAACAAAATAATAGACTTATATTTATACTTGAATGTTTCATTTCCAATATAAAGTGTTCAACATCAACACCACATATATAAAATAAATTAAAATTAGCTTTCCATAGTTTAGCTAATTTGAATTTCCCATTTCCATTAAAGTATAATATATAAGTAATAGTAGAATATTTGTAAGATGAAGTGAGGAGACATGATTCAATATGAGAAATTCCATATTGTTGTTGAGCAGAAGATAATGCTACCTTAGTTTTTGCTTTCCTTCAATTAGTTTCTAAGACACATCCTTTTGAAAGATCCTCAGATGCATCATTTATATTTTAAAGTTATGTCCTTTCTTCTTGCACTACATCTCCTACTGATAATATAGAGTGATATTCATCTATTTTATTCTTTATATAACTTCTAGATTCATTAATTTTTCTTTAATTATCCTCTTAAATGTAATTTTTTATTTGTTTACTAGCACACATTTTCTTTCAATGCAATTATTGCATTTAGTTTTTTTCACCATTTTTCCAAATGGATATTTAGTATTTATGATTCATTATTTAATTTGTAATATTTGGATTATAATTTGGAATAGAAAGTGGGTTAGATAGAAATTACAAAAGTGTCATTAAGTTTTATAAAATAATTATTACCTGCCAAATTTTTCTCTCTCTACATTAGCAAGGTGAAATTTTTTTATCTCTTACACATTTATTGTAGTGTGCATATGCCTTTGCATTTAATTTTTCCAATTTGGTCATCATAACATCTAAAATGTTATCATTATAGGTATTTTTAACTATAATTGATCCCAATTCAGCTTAATTTACTAAAATAACAACTTGTGACTGATCATTTTGAATCAAAGAATATAAATAATATCTTTTTGAATGGTTATGAAAATGGTCATTAATTTCTTTAACCAAAGCCATCCATATAATCTCCCATACTTTTAGTAATTTCAAATTGGTTTGTATTTTCATCTTAAAAATTAAAAACAATATATACAACAATATTTTTCAAAGGAAAGGACATCAATTCATCAAAATATTACTCATCTTTAGGTGTTTGTTCAGTTGGTGAATTAGGTTAATCATGATAACAGTATTTTTGGATCCTGAAAATGAGATCTTTGAATAATATTATGGACAAAAAATATTCTAGAGGCATTATATCACTACTCTCAAGGCCAGCATCATAAAGATCAATATCTTACAAAATTACAGTGGTAGTCATTACAATAAACATTCTACCCATAGAAAAATTAGGCAACTCTGATGTTGTTATATGCATTGTTCCCTTACTATCTCTTGGTAATACTAAATTATTCCCCTTAGTCTGTATAGAGTGGTGTGGTGATGGTGGTGACATATGAGTTATTAAATAATGTTACCCTATAATAGGAAATTCCATTATAAATTGATGATCAAACTTTAACAAAATTTAAAGTAAATTAAATAAGTTAAAATTCAAGTGGGAGGCATTAAGATCAATACTTAGACTTGTCAATATATTTTGTAGTTATGAATGTGGTGTATGATAAGGCGGTGCTTCATTTTCTTCCAAAAAATGATAAACTCAATTTACATGGCTATGTTCATGTAATTTAATAAAGTGCATAATTACAAAATTTAAGTCACATACCTTTCACTGAAGGAAAATGTTGAGTAGGTTTAGTTAAAATGTTACCAATACTAGAGGCCATTGAAAAATTGAATGAAACACTAATAATGCCAAAAATTATTTTATTTTATTATATTAATATTCATTAAATATAAAAACATTTAAAATCTATATTTATAGATCTGCCTAGCTGATGTTATGAGGTAGTAGGTGAGATATAACTCCCTATATTTTTTCTCCTTATCAATGGTGTTATCATACTAGATTCTATGTCATCACCAAGACCCCTACCTAAAAACCTAGATCCATTAGGGGGTGATGTCTATTATGTGCATATTTTCTTCTTAATTGATAAGTAATTTCTCTTTTGTGTTACAAAGAAACAAAACAAAAAAATGAATTATAACAAGGAAACTAACATGATAATTTTATTACCTAACTGCATAATTATTTTTAATTTTATATTTCAAAAATACATCCATTTTAGTAAGGTCCAAATATTTATATTTCATTTTTTCATGCAAAATAGTTGTAACATTTGTTCCCTTTAATGATATGCCTTATAGTATATACCCAAAATTAAATTAAAAATAAAATTTTTGTGTCACTATGTAAATCATAATGTAAATCATTTATAATATAATTATAAATGAATGTACACCAATACAATTATTCTCTTAAAAGAGAATGAATAATGTATGCTAAATCACAAAAGGTAATGTTTGTTACTCTTCCTTGTAAAACAATCGTCACTGAAAAAAATCAATGAGGGATTATAGATATGGCTTTTTTATATTTTGGAATAAAAGTCCCTTTATCAAAGGTTTGGATGTGATCGTAATAAAAGTAAAAAATTAATTAGAAACATAATATGAAATTTATTAAATTTCAAAATTTATATATAAAACATTAAATATTAATTAACAAAGATAACATTACATGTCGATGTGGAAGTATCAACTATCAAGCCTAACTAATTTTATAGATAAATTTTGTCTTACTCAGATAAAATAACTTTTATTGTTATAGTTTCCAAATTTTTATGTGGTATCCTTGTCAAATGCTTGAAGTCTAAAGTCAAGGTGCCAAAATTAATACTCTATGATCTGAGGGTACAATAAAACTCTTCAGTAGTAGTTTTGTAACTAGACATAAGAATGTCCATCAAATTTGTATTCATCTCATAATGGTGCATGCAAACAAGGCTTCTTAAAAAACATTTTTATATCCACTGATTGTAAGTTTCCTTATCTTATAATAGATTCAATTTTATTGGGTAAATAGTATTTCTATAAATAAATTTTGTAATGAGGCCAGAAGATACGAGGTGGAAAGGTATTTATGAGATTGAGTACTAATGATGAGATTATACTTTAGGAAAAGACTAATCTTAGAACTTCATGAATGATATAAATGAATATATGAAAGGGTTTAGGTATATTTATAGTCATATTTATTGGATGAAACTTACATGTTTTATATGCCACCCATAGAATCTTTATGTCATCCACAATATTTGGATGGTGTACATAGACTCTAGATGATGTCCACTAGGTTTAGATGCCATCTAAATCATCCCAAAATATTTCAAATCCATTGGATGACATATATAGGATTTATATGTCCTCTAGAGCCTCTCTACATTGTCCAAAGGATATGGATAATGTCAAGAGGTTGTGGATAGTGTACAAACCCACTTGACATCATGCAAAGTCTCTAGACAACATACAGAGCCTTTGAATGGTGTCTGGAGCCTCTGGACAACATCAAGAGCCTCTAGACAGTGTTTAGGGCCTCTTGACGATGCCTATAAGGTCTATATATTGTCCACAACCTTTAGACATTGTTCAGATCTTGTAGATGGCATATAGAGCCATTTGATGTTCTCTAGAGGTGTTATATGTTATCTAGACCATACAAACACTATATAAAGGATCTAGAGGGCATCTAGAAGCTCTACATAATATCTAAAGGGTCTGTTGCACCGTCATGAATATTGGACATTGTCCACAGCTTCTTAATGTCATCTACAGTCCTTAGACATCATCCACAACCTCTGGATGTCATTCATATCCTCTAGATGACATCCATAACCTTCAACATTGTCCATAGCCTTTGGACACCATCCACATACTCTAGACGACATCTAGAAACTTTGAATGATGTCCATGGCCTCTAGAAAGAAACACCTAAACATTATGATGTTGTGGCACCTAATGTTCACCTTCCCAATGAAACTTCTTTCCCTTCATTTCACCAAGAATTTGAAACATACTTTTTCACATTCGGTAGAAATTTACATAGAGATTTTCTTTGGGGCCCTTAAAAAACCCTATTAACTATTATGTGTCCTATTTTATGTGCACAAAAATAATTTGATTTTGGGTACTTTAGGTAACCTCTTGGGCTTAAGGGTTGATGAAAATTTTATAAATTTATAGTAACATCACAAATCTAGGGTTCAACAATCACATCTTTTATATAGAGTTGTAGAAGATTTCTGGATTGTTAATGATTGATAATTAAAAGAACCTTGTTCTAAATAATTAGAATGGGCCAACTATTAATGCAAATTGGTGTTAATAGAATTATAACCTTTTCATTTCTTTTTATTCTGAATAATGTAATTTAAAGAGTTACTAACACCTCATTTTATCGTTATCATCAATAAATCCTTGTAAATTAATGGTGATGCACTTTTAAAATAATTAACGTTAGTTTGGGTTTATATGATGTGAAAGAGGGAGAAGGAATGTGATGAATCTAATTTTTTGTTGTTATTAGGTGTTCAAACCTATTTATTTAACTAAAAAATTTAATATTTTAATTTGATTCTTATGTTTCTAAATGTTTTAGTTCTTTACAGTTGTGCAATATAGTTTTATTTAAGTATTATAATGTTTCAAGTGTATTGAAAGGCATTTAATATTATTTCATTGTAATTAATTGACTTAGTTTAATATGTATATGAAATGTTTGACAAATTAGAAAAATAAAAATAAAATTACTCTTTAATATGAATTGTTGTATGAGTATTACAACGTAGAGAACCATATTTTGGTATAAAAGGTTTGTTTCAAAACTAAATGAATTTATAAGATGTTTCAAGGTTTTAATAATTATTTTTGAGTTGCCAATGAGATGTAGAAAGGTTTGTAAAGTGGGTTAGTTGTGTTCAGCCTCACCTAAGTTCGAATCTTACAAGGTGTTTATAGTCTAAAAGTAGTTGTTTGAGCTGACTTAGTAATTTCAGTGGTTGGTGGTAACCATTTATATTGGTTTAACAGTTCTCAAAGACTGGACCCCCTTATTGTACTCCATAACCGATTTATAGCACTACACATATTATGCAAAAACTGAAAATTCTACTTGAATTTTATTAAGTGTTTAAATTTTGGATAAAGACGTGACCTGATAAAAATTCTCCCAAAATAATATTATAGAATGAACAAAGTAATTGAAAAAAGTAAAAATATGTTTCTTTGAAAATAATGCGGTACCATTTTTTTTAACCAATCACAACTTGGTCTAAACTTGGACTAAGTGAATGACTGAGAGGTGGCGGGGAACCAACAATGGTGGTCAGGATTTAAAAGCACAAGCTTATTAAGAAATTATAACCTTTTTTTCTCTGTTTGGTTCACCAAAACATTGGGAGGGGAGCTTAATTTTATTCCTAAAATTCAATCATATTAAAATTGTCATATAAAATCAAGTTAGAATTAGGGTTAACAAAATCATTAGACTTATAATTTTGAAATACCAAAGAGACTGGCCATTAAAATAAAATAATTTTCATACTAATCTATGAATAGATATAACCCATAACTTAAAATATTGAACTGTAAAATAGGGAAAATAAATGTAACCACACCCCCCACATTTGCATTCATGGTCTGACATCCTGGAAACAGCTCTTATTCAAAACCGTCTGGTGGAGGGGTTGGAGAGAAAATATTGAATTTTTGACTCCTTTCATAGACGATATTTTAATTTTATCAAAATTACTACTGAGAAGTTTTCAAGTTCATTATAATAAAATTTATTGATGTCTCAGTACAACCGCAACAGTTCCACGAGTACACTGAAATTTGGAAACATATATGTTCAGGTTGAAATCGTCATCACCACTTGCTAATGCCCAAAAGATATTAAAAATGTATAACTAATAATTTCCTTGGACAGAGTCAATTAATACTATATCCCACCATTATTATTGAGTATATTCATCATTTCCTGGCGACAGAGTTTTTTTTGCTCGTGGAAAAAGATTGCCTTATGATAAAAAGATATTATATTATATACAAAGCGCAAATATTTCACATTTGGTAGCCGCTGTGACGGCTAAGAAAAGATAATTTTGATTTAAGGACAAAACAAATGAAAACAAATTTCCGATTTCGAATGATAGGTGCCACTAAATCGTCGGAGGAACCATTTTTTGTCTACACACTTCTGACCCACGTACAGGTTTGTAAAAATAGGCTAGGGGTTTGTTTTCTATGCGAGTCGGTTGATTAGGAATAGAATCTAGCATGCTTTATTTACTTCATGGAATTACTTCGACACAAATATCCTGAATGTTTTTAGAGCCAACGATAACTAAAGCTCCATTAAATATTATGCTACGTTTGTTACACTTAAATGTTTCAAAATAGAAGGCAAGAAAACACCACCAAATTAGGTAACATTCACTGAGTCTATTCAAGTTCATGCTCTGGGTTGGTAGACTTAATCTCATGAAACCTATATTTCACTACGAGGTCCTATAACGTCCATTAGAAACGTCTTCTCTTCACATATCTTATTTTAATACATAAAGTAAAGTTGTTGGTGTTCGGTTTGCTCTTTTCTATTAGTGTATAATTGAAATCAGTATCCATGTCCTTTATAATGAAAATGATTCCAGTTGATGTTCCGTTATTAGTTTTTTTTTTTTTTTAATTTAAAAATATTGTGGTTAGTGGGGACCGGTTCAAGGTGGTTTATTACCGCCACTCATTTCCTTAGAGCGAGGATAATCTAAAATAAAGTATTGAATCCTAAGGATGGATTTTCAAGATTGGTTTGTCAGTGTAAGTATTCTCTATTGTCATTAATTGCAACAATGATTCTTCACATAATAATGCATTCTTCCAATACCCTGAAATAAATTATAAATATATTATGTTTGTATTATATTTTTAGTTTCATAACATTCTTAAAAATTAATGTTAATGGGAAACATATAGTTTGTGATTGCATAATTCAATCTGTGTTTAAAGCCATGGATATCTCTTTGAAATTTTATTCTTTCTTTTATAATTTAACACCAAAATTAATAATCTTAGTTAAAAGCAAAAAAAAATACATAAATAGTTTCATATGTGGTATTAATATTTAATTCAACAAATCAATCGTAGTTAATTTTATATTTATATATATTAAAAATAATAATTATATATATAATTATGTTTACAGGGGTTCACTGATAAAATTGACTTTATATTTCATATTTGATTTACAGTTTAAATTTTGTGTTGGAAAACAAACAATATAGAATTTTCTTTTTATTAACTCGTGGAACATATTGGTGTGGCCACATCATAGGGATTGAAGGCCATCAGTAAGGGTTCATGGGATCCCATGCAACCAGCAGGTATATATGGAAGGTCAATAAATATAATGAATGGCATTTATCATGTTTTTCTTAAGTGTTAATGTTGTTTTGTAAAAGTATATATAATTTTTCTTTTTCCATTTCTTTCACACCAAAACATTTATTTTTTTTATTTAATTGGATAATGAAGGCCTATATTCTTTTATAGTTGTGTGCGCATAGACTAAATATTTGGCATGCAATCATTCTGAGGTGATTTAAGTATGAATCAATTTTTTTGTGTGAAATTAGTGATAATATTTTTTATTCTAAGATTTATTACTGACACTAATACAATATTTTTCAGTAAAGTGTCCATTTAAAAATATATACGGATAGTTGTCTCTATCCTTGTCGTGGAATGAATCTTTTTGCCAACATGAGAGCTATACATATCTAAAATATTTATGTTAATGACTTGGTATGCTTTAGATTAGTAGTGTAATATTTTTATTATTATTTAAAATGATATTAGAGATTAAGAATGGGTTTTAGATAGCTTTTCTTGTTGTTGTGGGTTCAAAACATCATGTAGTTTCGATATCTCAATGTGAATAGAATAGGGTTTGGTAATGTAAAAATTGTTAAGTCAATGTTTTAATAGCATTTGTGATGTAAAATATGTGTACGTATTTGTCTATGTCACTATGGTGTAAAGGCTTGGTTTGCAATACTGAAAGACATAAATGTTCAAATGTTTGTGGGATTATTTATGATGACAGTGGAGATTGAAAAATGGTTGTTCTCAAATAGTGAAGCCCTATATTTTTTAATAGCTATGAATGCATAGAATAGATATTAGGAATGAAATCATTATGAGGTTAGTTAAGTTTAAATTAGTTTCACAATTTGAATGCAACCACAATATCACATTTGTTTAGGTTTTATTGCTTACACTCTTTTAAGAAATTGAAATATTTTTTTTTGGTCGAAAAATATATTTTATACATATCTACATTCTCATGGAAGAAATCATTAGTTTTATAAAGGTGAGAGGCATAACCCTCAAAATGGATTTTGGTTGTGATTTACTTTGATGGCCATTGGTTATGCCATTGTTCTTTTTGTTTAAAAAGATAATAGAGATCAAGAAGGGGTTTTAGATACTTTTTAATTCCATTGTGGGTTTAAAACATCATGTAGTTTTGAAAGAATGATGTCCGAAAACAAGGGTTTTAACATGTAGTCATTATTAGGTCTATTTTATTAATATACTTTGGGTATAAGATATGTGTATAGTTATTTATGTTGATGTGCTAAAAGAAATTAGTTTTCAAGGATGAGTGACATAATCCTAAAAATGTTATTTTAATTATTTAAGGTGTTAGTGAAGATTCAATTTAGTTTCTCTATGTGAATACGAAGAGGGTATATTTATATTTAGGATTTATTGCCTACAACAATACCCTTTCTTATTAAGGTTTGTGGTGGAAAAGAGATATGGATAGTTGCCTTTATCATCATGGTAAAACATTTCACTTTATAATGGTGGAATCTATATATCTCTAAATAAATTTGGTTATGATTTTGTTTGTTGGCTATTAGTAATTCAATATTTTATATTATTTAAGATGACGATGAAAATTGAAATAATGTTTTATATACTTTTTCATGCCGTCCTAGGTTTGAAATGTTGTGTGTTTGTGCATGTAGTCATTCTAAGGTAAATTTATATTTGAAAGATAATGTTTATGGAGGAAAATATTTATGTATAATTGTCTCTATCATAATGGTATATAGGCCCAATTTTATAGGGTGATATAATTTAAATTAGAGAATTTATGTTTCTTATTATAGTTTATTTATAAATAGTTTGTCAGTTTCAAAGACCATCTACTTTTGATAGCTCACCATGCATAGATCATAGATTGGAAATGGAATAATTTCTTAGGTGAATGCAACAAGAATATTTTGGTTTTCTCAACATTTTTACCAACATTAATATAAATGTTTTTAAAAAGGTCTATGGCTCTCAGCATTGACCATATGGTTTTAAGAGTTAGGGTGGCTTATAAATTAAATCACACTTCTTAAATTATAGTTAATGATTATATAATTAAAACCTTCAACAATACAAATGCAGATAGTAGGATCAAAGAGGAAACCCTTGACAAATAGATCCAAAGAAACATAAATAGTATTACTAAACACCATTAACGGTGATGTAAGAACTAACATCTTATAATTTCATGTTCATATTAAAAAAAAATACTAGACCCAATTACGAATCCCTACAACATGAAAATAATTAAAGGCCACTCGATCCTATCATAAGACTTAATAAAAGTATAATTTTATGAGAAAATATTTTATTTTGTGAGGAATGATTCCATTTCATTCATGCATAAATAACTATAAAATTTTCTAGGATTTGCCTATTGTGAACAAATATAGTTTTCTCAAAGAAAACAATGAGAGGAAAATTTAATGAGCCTAAAGAGCTTTGAAAATAATTATTTAGGATATGTTAATGAGGTTAATTGGCCTCATATTGGTAATAATTTATTAGTCTCCAAGTTTTGTAATAAAATTAATATTTCCTTGATTTATAACTATACAGAAAGTGTTGGTATGAATAGTTAAAATGAAGAATTTGTGGAGTTATGGAAGAAATGTATCCCATAATAATTAGTATAACTCATTGGGAACTGATTTATATTAATTGATTTATCAAAACTAATATGCTTAATTCCCTTTTGAATTATTAGAGAAAAAAGCTTTTAGAAATTTCTTAAGAGCATCTTCACATGTATTTGTGGAAGGATAGGTTGTCATGGCATTTTTTTCAATTTCCATATGCCCAATAGTTGTTCTGGCCACCATCACATTGTCCACTTTTTTATATTT
>JARHVA010008780.1:245000-330000 GCA_037957365.1 Torreya grandis | reverse complement strand
TTCCTTCGGAGCTTTTGCAAAGGCAAGATGATCCTACAAATCCTTTGGGATTTTTATGTGGGTGAATTGTCCAAATGGTAAGTACCCTTTGGACTTTTTTCCATGGACAAAAAGTTCAAGATAAATGATCTGAAAACATTTAAGACCAAATGACAAGGTATAGAATTATTTTATATCTTTTGAAGCAAAAGAAATGTCCTAAAAGAATAAGTCTTTTGGGATTTTGTCTAAGATAAAAAGTCCCAAAGATTTATTTCCATTGAGCATTATGTTTGTACCAAAAGGCCTAAAAGTTTGAGTGGACATAATGTTTCCACTAGGCAAAAATAGGACAAAGGAATTGGTAAATTTTAAACATGAACTTGACCTTTTGAAGGAAAACATAGAGGTAGGATTAGAGCTAGTGACTTAAACATTGATACTCACCCAGTTTGGACTCAGGTGTTTTATTGATAAGGACCCAATTGCTTTCATGCAATTTTGGGCACTAACAAGTCCATTCATTATGTTAAGCACATGGTGTAGAATTTGTAAAGAATATTAAATATAAAAGGTAGACACGATTGGGGATTTCATATATGGAAAACATTATATTTATTTTAAACCATAATATATCTAATATGATAATTATTATGCTTATTTATAATAAATGATCTATCATTTGACAAAATAAATAATATCAAAATGTGCAACTAGGAAAGTTGTATTCATTTTGTAGGATTTTATAGATAGTAATCCCCATCATAAATAGTGAACATGACCATAAAGGAACTAACTACAAGGGATTTTATCATTCCTTTAGCCACACTTGAGAGTAAATTATTTGGAATAGCTACTTACTAGTAGTTGACAAGAACAAAAAGTCAAAGGTTTCATATAGATGAAAACAAAACCCTAGGTATTTTATTTATATCATGTGGTAAGTATAAATTTTAATCCATGAATAGTACCATATAATGGAATGATTAATGGGGAAGTGCCCCTCACACAATGCCTCAAGTAAAACTGAATATTTATTTACCCAAAATGAAATATTCTATGAGTTTTAAAATTGTCAGAACACAAGTTTTAGGAAAACAAGAGAAAGAAAAAATAAATGAGAGAAGAGAGACAAGGGCTCAAAAAAAATAGTTCAAGTTCACCAACATATTTTACCTTATATTATTTCAAAACACATTAAGTTGTATTTGATTTTTGTTTTAAAAGTAGAGAATATTATATTACTAAATATGTATAACAATAAACTATTATGATTTTGAAAGATGCTAAATATGTAAAAATTTTATATTCAGACACAAGATAATTTGCTCTCACTACCATCTGTTTTAAATATGTCAAAAATAAAATTAGAAAAAGAGATGTCTGTAACATAATAAGTAACATATTCTAGATAAGTCTTCTAGAAGTGGACTACAACACAATGCCCTTTGATTCAACTGACTATAAAGATTTTCCAATTAGCTTTAATTTATGAATATAACTAAAGAACAAGATTAGATCAATTAGAAATATAAATAAATTCAAAATTAACTAAATCTATGAAAGTGTACCTCATATGATCTATTTAATAAAATAGAGAATAAATAAAATGTTATAGTTTGAATGAATCTTACAAAGACAAGGATGTTCTGCTCTTAGATGGATGTGTATTAGATTGATATGGCTAAAAAAGACACAATGAGGTGCATGGATGAACTGACAACACATCTCCTTGCAATGTTAATGTTTTAAAATATTGTCTTGATGATTATTGAAGCTTTGATAGATGGCTTTATGAGGTACTTCATTTGTAATTAAAGCTTAGTGAAAATGGAGATGGATTTATTCATTTATATATTTTATTTGATTGGTGAGAGCCATGATTTTGGTTTTATGAAAATAAATGGACCCCATCATCATCATCATCATCATCATCATCATCATCATCATCATCATCATCATCATCATCATCATCATCATCATCATTGTCGTCGTCGTCATCGTCATCATCATCATCATCATCATCATCATCATAATCATCATCATCATCATCATCATCATTATTATTTTTATTATTTATTTATTTATTTAATTTTGTAAAACTTTGATGTAAGAAAAATCTTTCTAACTTAGTATCTTTAAATTCCCTTTCCCTTTTTTTATATAAATTTTTCTTGATAAAGATAGTAGGAATCCAAAAAAATACTCCACACTAATAAAATTTACCGAAAATATTCGAAGAGGGTAACCCACAACTAAGGATCATTTGACATCATATATGCTCATAAGGATTAATGTTTCACCAGATCTTGTCATTATATGATGTTCTGATGTGAATTGAACCATTTCAAATATCAAAGTAAGTCCAAAGACAATTATATATTATGTAAAGAGAAATATTTTGAAATGTACGAATGACCTTAATAACTCTAATTATACATGAATCAATACACTTCCTTAATAAGTGTACTTTAATCCATATTCATATATTTTAACATATTTCTAAAACTTCATATTCAATTTCAACCCTATTACTTTAAAATGAAAGAAATCAAATAAAAAAATATAGTTATAGAAATAATTACCAAATAATTTATCCGATCTTCATTATTCATCCCTCAACAATTATCCGCCTGCAAGGTTACTTAATGACTTCTAGCAATGCATAGAATAAATACTAAAAATTGAAAATCAAAGAAATTCTTCATTTTGTTATTTTCACATACCAACACAACCATATTATAGACCATTCACATGATTTAAAGATCAGTTACTCACACAAGGGATAACATTCAATTTAATCCCATTTCTTTCCACTCCAAAGTATTGGTTTTAGTTTAAGGTAAAATAAATTAGGACAACCCAAGTGTATGGTAATGAAGATTCAAAATACAAGAACAAGGACTCTCACTACCATTTGTTAAACATGTAGGTTTAAAAAATCCAATGGTATAAATTTTGTATTAATTTTACTTGAGGAATGCTTAACATAAGTGATACCAAATTTTATTGTGTAAACAATGAAAAAGGTCCTCTTTCCAAAGTAGAATCTTCATGGAAGAAATCAAACATACTACAATTATTTTCAAATTTGAGCATCATGAGGTATAGTATCTATGGCAAACTAATATTTTACTTCCACTAAGGGAATCTTCCTTCAATATGTATGACCAAATGGGATGTAGACGAACAATGGTGAGTTTACATCAGAAAGACTAATTTCTTAACAGATTTCGTGTTAAATATAACACTTAATGCCAAGAAATCAAACAACTTAGCAACCAGATCCTCTTCTTTTAAGGAAGGTTGCCTCCAAGCTAATTTTTTCAATACATTAACTGTATACACAAATTAACCCAACACAAAATTAAGCAAATGATACTTCACGTAATGAAGCTTTTCTATAATATAAAATCGTCAAGTTTTTAAATAGATGAAGACTAGATGTTGTAGTGCATATAAAGTCCTACCTCTTCCCAACCAAGAGATTGCTATGTCTTGCTCTATAATTAAAATACAATAGAAGCACGATTGCAATTATGCTAGGAGGTAAATTAAGACTTTCTATCATAACAGAACATCCAAAGGATACTATATTTTTTGACCATACAAGCTAAAATTCATCATTTCTTTTATAAGAAGCACCTAATAGAGTTTACAGTTATATTTTTGTTAATACATCATCTACTATCTCATCTATTAGACACCGAGGAATGAATAATGTTTTTAACTCCCAAAAATCCATTCATGACAACCTAATATTGAATTATACGTTGGAAAAAGAAGCTAAAATTCTTCAAATAGATGCAACAACATTAAAACAATCAAATCAATAGACCTACATCCGTTAAAAAGACAACCTAAGGAGTTATTCAAGACAATATTTTCCTATAATAAAAATATGTCAAAACACATCCCAACACATGGTTGGCAAGTTGTTTCCTTGTTACTAAACATTCTAACACAAATAACAAAATAACAATACAAATTTTTTTACAAAGCACCAAACCATATAGGTGTATTTTTTTAACAACTATACTCATACTTGAATACATCAATAAATAAAATTAATCAAAACATATTGGTTCTAACTATAAATCAATTTTATTAAGTTTCATGTGGAAAAGCATTCAAATTCACTTTCTGAAAAAACTTAGTCAAATAATAAGAAATATACAACCTTATGTTAATGCAAGAGTAAATTGCAAAATTATTCACATCCTTAACAAATAATGAATACAAACATGCAAGGTCACTTTTAGGAAAAACCAATATCTAAATAATCACTAGTTGGTTATATTCATGAAAATATTACTCTCCAATAGCACTTAAAGCTATATATTGAACATTATTATTTAAAAATAACAGCATTGACAAGGTTAGAGTATTAAATAAACAATTATATAAAAATCTTACTTTCATCATTGCATTAAAAAAATGTTGGGTTGGGGATAATAAAGTAGTCCCCAAAATGATAACCCCTAGTAATAATAAGAAATAATCTCATATTTATAGAGTTATAAACTCAACTCACAGATGAGCATCCATCACACAACATGCAAAGAGTCTCAAGGTAACATAAAATTCCCATTAATATTCATGCTTATCCATTGAAACAACAATCAAATGTAGTATAATAAACATACAAAAATCTCAATTTTACCACAATGTATCCTACTTTAATGAGGTATTTTCAACCATAGTAAATGCACATGAAAAACTTCCAGTTAACATCACAAATTCACTTTTCAGCATTAAGGAGGTTAATACTTCAAATAGGTTCTAAGAAGAATCAAACTATTATATAGCAACCATAGGATAAGTTTCTAATTACACACATGAACACACATGCATGAATGCACACGTGTTTGTATTTATCTGTATATGATGTGTGTAAATATATTTATTTGTAAAAATACACACACAATGTGTGTGTGTGTGTGTGTGTGTGTGTGTGTGTGTGTGGGTGGGCGTGTGTCTGTGTGTGTGTGTGTGTGTGTGTGTGTGTGTGTGTGTGTGTGGGCATGTGTGTGTGGGCGTGTGTGTGTGGGAGTGTGTGTGTGTGTGTGTGTGTGTGTGTGTGTGTGTGTGTGTGTGTGTGTGTGTGTGTGTGTGTGTGTGTGTGTGTGTGTGTGTGTGTGTGTGTGTGTGTGTGTGTGTGTGTGTGTGTGTTTATATGGATAGATAGACATATATCTATGTGTGCACATATACATATAAATATATATGTACACACACACACACACATTTATATATATATAGGAAAACCCACTCACATGATTAAGTATACAAATTATCACTCAACGAGTTCATTATGTAGGATTATGTAAATATTTATCCATTAACTAAAGATTTATTCATTGAAATGTCACTATATAGGAAATTGCATCTTGGGAGCTTAAAAGACCATGAAAAACCAACAAACAACTTTCATGTCAAGAATAAATATGTATGTAACAAGATAACCTTTCAGATTAAAGATAGGTAGAGTCCACCCTATCAAAATCATGACACACAAGTAATATACAATGACCTAGCCAAAAAATAAAATTTAATGAATGGTAATACACAACCAACCAATAAACCACATGACAATCTAGCACAAATATCAATAACCATCATAAAAATTGATGTAATTTAGTACACAAAATGTCTACACTTAGCCAACACAAACTGAAATCAGGATTTAAAAAATTCAAACAAAAGTTCATTCAGTTAAACCAAAAATCACTGTGCCAAAACTGTAGTCAAAAAATAAAAATAAAAATAAAAGGGATTGATTCAATTCAGGTGTTTAAGTTTGATTAAAAAATAAAAATTAATTTTGAAAAGGCATTCACTCGCATAATCCCTTGAGTTTACCCATTTAGGGTTTTCTAAAAAAAGGAAAATAATTTGATCCACCCTATTCTAACTGAGCTCACAACACTATTAGACATTTTTTTAGAAACCCTACTCACTTGATTTCCTAAAAATAAAAACAACATTTCATCTTCCATCAAAACTCAAGAAGGTTGAATCCCAAATACAATAAAATGCAAATTTGGATAAACCCATAACAACAAATAAAAATACCATAATCTCTAGTAATATCTCCTAGATGGGAGAGTAAGTAAATGAAATTAAATAAATAAACACTCACAAAACATAATTAGATTATATGTGATAAAGGCTCGTATATGAATATTCACACATGCATATACAAGTCTATATATCAACTAGAGCCACAAATATTTACCATAATGCTAGTCAAATAATAATGCTAAAATATGTAGTAGAGTAAATATGATTTGACTAAAATCATGCCCTAGCTTCTAAAAGGGCCTCTCTCCCATCTGGCCTTAATGGCATCACCAAACCCTTTTATATGCAGCCCTCGATTTTCCAAAATTACCCTTTGAGATTCAATGCACTAGTTTATATAATTTAACAAGCATCTCACACACCTCCAGTCAAAGATCAAAAAGTTCATAATTAAAGTTACAACAAACTATTTTGCATTTACTTAGTTGTCTGCATAATTTTCCAAAAAAACCGTTAACTTGCAACTACCATGCTAAAAGTTGTGCATAATAGTTAAAGTAGAGGTGAGGGCATCTCATGCATAGTTTCTATAAGTTTACCAATCAATTAAGATTTTCACAATTCCATCAACACACTTGAGTTCCTAAAACAATTATTTATTTATTAAATAAAATCTCTAAAGACCGTTCATGTGTTCCCTATTTCATTATGCCTTGTATTCCAAGAGGATTTTAATGGCAATGCATTATGTTTGAACACCATTTAAGACAATATTTACATAAACATAATAATAATAATAATAATAATAATAATAATAATAATAATAATAATAATAATAATAATAATAATAATAATAGTAGAAACCAAAATATTAAAGGATTAAGTTCATAACTATTTTCCTAGTTTTCTTCCTATGATAAACAAGATATTATTTAATCCACATGCCACACAATAATATAGTCTAGATTTATTTTAAAAATAAAAATTATTATTAATTTAAAAACATTTGGTCTTAGGTAAATAGTTATTTTAATAATATACTTATATATAACCCCATTTGGTTGTGGGGAAAGATCATTCTTACTCTCAAACTATGGTTCTCATCATTTGATCCACATATTGATGCTTTTAAAGTTAGATAAATTTGGGTAAGATTGCCTTACCTTCCATTGTAATTTGGGACAGGTTTCTGTTCCAAAGCCATACACAATTATTTTGGTGAATTCTTGTTTTTAGACTCTAAATCTCTTTTTCATACTATTGTTTCTTGGATTCTTATTAATTTGGATGTTGTCAAATAGTTTTGTGACTCTATTTAGCTAAAGTATTAGGATCGAGTATGGAAACAATCTTTGGAATACGAAATCTTAGCTTATAAATTTAGAAATTATTTTCAAACAAGACATCTAATCACTTCTTTCAATATCTCTAAGCATCAAAAAAGGGTATCCTGGTGGAAGGATGCCCTTCCTAAGAATTCATTTCTTGGAAATAATAATGAGAGCATGGATTCTAAGAGTGAATTCGAAAAACATGAGGAACATATGGATTTAGATCAAGAGGAAACTTGGACAATTAATATTACATCTAAAATTAAGGAAAATATAGGTTCACTGATTAAGGACAATAAAACTTAACTAAAATTAATATGTAGTGTAGATCAATATTCAATAATAAAACCATTGGATTGGGTAACCTTGAAAGAATTGAATTCAATAGTTTCATTGGAAATCACCATTTGAATCCTTGAGAAAAGAAGAAAATGGATTATTATTGGGAAAAAAAGAAAGGTTGAGGTAAATTTAATCCTTTGAATATGACTTTGAGATCAAAAAAGGAAATTTTTTTACAGGAGTCATAGATTTTTATTAATTTATTATCGGTTTAAACAATACAGGATATATTTTCTTGCTATATCTAACTTCTTGGCCATCTATGTTTGATTCATGTGTAGGGATTTATTGTATATCTAGGATGTTAGACCTCATTTTCTCATTTCATGTCTAAGGTTGGGTCATTATTTTAAAAAACTTTATTTTAAAAATAATAAAAAACAAATAAAAAATATTATTTGGGTTCAAATAATAAAAGTCTAATAGGCATTATTGGATTTATTATTAATGATTGCCTTAATAACACATACCAAATTTAATGACACAATGACTTAAACATGAACAAGAAAGTATAATAAACGTGATTGTAAATTTGAAAAATCTAGACATTGATGAAATATTTTCCACAAACAAATCTTAGGTCATTAAATAAGAAAGAGTTAATAAAATAAGGAATAACCATTCCCACTTTTCACTATTTTAATCCCAACACCAAATTACAATAAAATCAGCTGTTATAAGAACACCCTAATGACCTTCGATAATATTTAAGCATTAAAAATAATTCATGACCATGTCAATATTAAAAAAATATGAAAACATCAAGCCTTAACATATACAAAGTATTGGAGCAATTAACACTCAATAATTTGTATTGTGCCTCTAATATCTCATATAATAAATTTAAGCAATGTAGCTTAAAAGTTCATTATAAATAAATGACTTAAGAATTAACCTTCCTAGGATAATTGATGATATTTCAATGATGGTTGTTGAATAACTATGATAACTCAATCAAGAAACATAGATAATAGTCATTTCATGGAACTTACTCATTGATATTGATTCCTTCTCTAACTATTAGTGGGTTGAAATAGGAGAGTATGACATTAAGTTGGAGATTGATAAAGGATGATTGAATTTATAGGATTTTATTAATTTTTAATTAGTAATACTAGGAGTGGGAAATAGGTAAGGATTTTGGGTCCATGGATGATTAAATAGGATCTTTTAATTTGATAAAGAATGTTTATGGTATTTGAGGTGAATTATTAAATTTGGAAATATAAACCTTTGGATTATAAAATTTAGATGATGGGGGAGAAGCGGTGCCTGTGGTATCATTAAAATTTAAAAATAGTAATCTTTGGATTAGAAAATTTAGATGATGTGGAATAGGGGGATCTTGTGACATCATTAAAATTTGTAAGTGGAAGGAGATGGAAGATTATGTCATAGCATGGAGATTATTTGATTTTTGAATTTTTATAATTGTGGATATTTAAAATCCATTGAGTTATGTAATGATTAATTAATTAATTTTTATTAATTAACAAGTGGAATAGGATTCAATTTTTATGGGATTAGAGTTGGTTATGAAATAAATAACTTAATTGGTAAGGGGGCGATGAATATTGAAGACTAGGGATATTATTGTGAATATAAGATTGATTATCTAAAATTTTCATAAATTTTATAATTTTAAGTGTCTACATTTTGCCCCTCATTGAGAAGGTTTTGCAAGACATGAGAAATAGATTAACAATTTTTCAAAAAAAACCAAAAAAGATGGACTCAAAATTAGACAATGATGATAAATGAATGTCATGGATGATTCGATATTGAGAGGACATACATGGATGAAATTTATAAATTGACTCTTGTAAAAGAGATAAATAATATATAATGAAAGAATCTATGGGTGGGTGATGAAGAAATATGGGTTGGATTGTTAGATGTGATGATCAGTGGATGGGACTAACTTGTGTAAAATATTAATCCACTTGAGCTAAAGCTTGCACACTTTGATTTATAATTATGATGGATTAGGTTACCCCAAATAGGTTTGATTTATGATGGATATATCCTAAGATAATTTTCACAGATTTATTTTCCCTAAGGAGGGTGAAATTTGTGAGCTTAAATGGATGATTGGTTGATTTTCAAGCATAGGTGAGGATTTTTCTTATTGCATACATAAAATATGATATTATGGGAATGGGAGTGTAATTAATATAGGCAACCTTACCTCAAAAATCTCATGTAATTGATTTATGCCTACATAGTAAGTAGGAACCTCATGACGATGTATATATCCTTTTAGATTGGTATGATCATGAATGGATGATATTAACCAAGGGATGAAATTATCTCCCTTGAGATAATATTTATTTTCTTGATTATATGATGATGACTATTAATTTATTTTACTAAATTGGAGAATATTTGGGTAGGATTCCTCTTGATATGTATTTTAGGCTTTGATGTTCACCAAGTATGGGAAAATCCTTAAGGTTTGATTACAAGCATTGGTTTAGGAGTTATGTGATTTCAAGAATTATTTATGGATACCAAAGGTGTGATAGGTTGATGCAAATGTATGTGTGGATGGTAAAATGATTTTTAAAAGAGTGGATAATATTAAATAACTAAGAACATGAGGATTCCACAAAATGATGAAATAATGATGAGAAAATAATGTGATGATGTATTGAGGGATAATGATGGTTTTTAATATGTATTAGACATGCATCCCATCTTACCAACTTCATATATAAGATGTTGAATAAAGTAATATCAAACAAAAAATATAGACTTAATTCATTAATGGAATAATGCACCTTACTAGATAAAATTACCAAAGTCACTAAGAATAACATAGCCCATGGAATTATATAAATGGAAAATTAGACTTGATGCTAAGTGAGTAACTCAAGAAGATAATGAAAAAAAATTCTCCCATACACAACATGTAGAAAGATTGAGATTTAATATTTGAATTCATCAACAAATGAACCTAATAATATTTCATGAATGTAATAAGAGAGAAAAAGATATGGGTGAGTGTGGATGTAAAACAAGTACTAATTAGTGACCGCAAGCTTATCGTTTATGTTAAGATGGATAAAAGAGGATGAAGAGGATAACAGGGTTATGTATAAATATGACAGTGAGGATGTACAATCACATTGATGTTGGTGGATAATATGGGATGAACAATTAATTTTTATTACAATTGATTACTTAGATAATTAGACAAGAGCAACTATGCAGGTTTTATTTGAAGGATAAATACCCTTAAAGGAGTATTTGTTGGGAATAAAGAATTTATATGTCACTAGGAAAGGAAACTAATTACAAATGATGAGGATGAGAAAAATTAAATGAAATAGATATATTAAATGAATAACAAATTGGAGATCATTGGGGTGAAAGGATGGTAATGAAAAATGTGTAGATTGGGTAATTGAAAACATATGCCTTATTTGTTCCATAGGGGAACAACATGATGAGGGATGTGGTAGAAAATTTAAGTTGTAAAAATAGGTCTAAATTCAACCAAGGAAAAATTATAATGGTAAATAACATTAATGATAAATAAAATTAGTGAAAAAATGGAAATAGGTGAGAAAAGGAATGGAATAATGATACTAAAAATATGACAAGAGGGCAAACAAGTAGGTAGTATCACAATACAATATTTTTTTATTAGAAAAATGATAGATAGAAAGATGATGAGCCAAATGTTGAATCAAATGGTGTATTTAGAGATGAAATGGAATGCAAAATGCCAAAGGTATTAATAAAAAATGGGTTAATTCAAAGATTTGTAGAAATGGAGGCATGTCATGAGGAGCGTTGTCAATCAACTTGCTAAATGTGATTGACAAGATATACAAATGATTGAAAATATTAAATAGATGAAATGATGTCCATTTGGGTAGTTATAGAGTTAATAATTTATTATTTAGGAGTAATGGGATGAAATTATTAATGATGATAATGGAAATAATGACAATAAAATTGGGTGAGTTTACCCTAGAAACCCCATGTAATAGAGCCTTTCTTACATAGTCCAAATGGACCTTAGTATAATTTAGTTCTCCTAAAATGGGAGGAATGATGATGATAAATAAATTATCATATAGTATTATTTTAATTTTTTATTAAAATATGGATGAACTAATTATATTTTAAAATGAATGATAAATAATGGATAGTTTTAGCAAGGATAATATACTACCATTTTAGCACATCTACTCACATCTTTTGAAAACCTAATTTTTATGTAAAATAGAATGTTATTCACCATGATAAAAAAATCTCCATGATTAAATGGATATAATATGCATAAGAACTGACCTCTAATCCAATATAAAATGATGCAAATACACCATGATATGGAAACATAAGCATGACATTGCTATCATATGTTGATGGATTGACTTATGTACAAGTGAAATAAATCACAATGATATGTAAAACACATTATGAACCTATTGATGTATATGTTCCAATTTAATGCAAAATAAAAGATTCAAAAAAATAACCAAGCAAGAAAACACACACAAACACAAAAATAAAAGCAACAAAAAGCATCTTGTCATTAATCGAGTGAAAAATACTTGTGTGAAAGATTGATGATATATCTATATGGTGCCCAAATAAAGGATGCATGCAGGGTAAAATATTAAGAAATAATGTACCAAATAATTGTACTATGACCTAGGTCGTAATTGATTAAGTATTTAAGCCAAACCTAAAACAAGAGTTTTCATAGGAACTCTAGGTTTTATGGATTTATATCACTATGTCTAGTACAATTTGGATTTTTTTAACATTTTCATATTTTTGGAATAAATATATACAAATGGGTGTCTAGGGTATCTATGAAATAGATAATTATAAATTGAAAATAAAATATTAACAATGGTTGTGGAAGTCTGTATGGGATGTGAAGGATGAATGAATGGATGTGGACAAAGAATGAATCTTTCCAAGGATCACAAGTTAAGGAAACTACCATCTTTATCACTCAATTATCCTGCTACAAATATGATGTTTGGAAATGTAGGAATCTATGATTTTTTATAATGAGAGTTGGACTTACCTATTAAATGGTGACTTAGAAAGGTTTTCACCAATGAACACGTCTTCATTCTTACTTTTTTCATTGTTCAATAGATCCTTAAATAGGTTTTAACCAAATGACATTAAGTTTTCACTAGAGGTTATTATGGATGTGTTCTAGTCCTTCTCATGATATTTTTGGGCATCTAAATGGTTATACCATATTGTTTATCACACATGATATTGTATGAGTGTGTATAGGTTTCAAACTCATTTGTAATCTTGTATAAACACTACCACATAGTCTTGTAGGTCATTGTTGTAGGGTTACTTGACTGTGTTTATGCTTTAGGATTAGTTCTTCAATAATGGAATTCTTTAGACCAAAGCCTCCATGAAGAAACCAATCACAATGCTTAATAAGTTGTAACTAGTGTACTACCTTGGACTTGAAGTCATTATGAGAGGATAAATCATTGCACCTAAAAATAACATTTGTAGACCATTGATAGTTATGCATCTCTATCACAATAAAGTGATCTTTCATATATATTCACAATCACACATGCCAACATAGATTATAAAAACATGGGTACGAAGATTAGGAAGATAAAAATATATAAATACACCCACAACACTTAGAATCATAAAAAAACTACAAACAAAGAAGAAAATTGGAGGCCATGTGGATGAGTAGGTAGTTTTTAGTCATTAGCATTCTTAAGGATGGTTCATGCAGCATAGTATACCAAACCAAAAGCTATCAACATGAAAATTAAGGCCATAGAGGATACTAAATTCTCCCAAACATACTTAGTCAAAATCTTTCCCTCATGTTCATACTAACAAAAAATAGACTAAACTGTTTTACCCTACAAAGGAATTAAGGACAAAGATAAACTACTTTTTTCCAAATTTGAACTTGACATAACTTCTCAAGCATGGTGATGGACTAAGGGAATTTTAAGGGACACTCTTAAGCCTTCCCACATTCCAAGTATACTTTTTAGGCCATACAACTCCCTTTAAATTATTAAAACTATTTTTATCTCCTCCTTTCCACATTGAAACTACATTATGTCAATTATATAATAGTTTATCTAACAAAATCTAACATATTTTACATTCACTCAACACACTTGGCTTCTTATGGAAATTGTACAATTCACCTAGAATTACCATAAAAATGGCATAAAGGGATATTAAGACCATGACATAGATGAACAAGTTTTAAAATAAATTAAGTGATCTTTATGACCATGTTATGACTTATCAAGAACCTTTAGGAAGTTTTAATATATAGTGGGTTGACCTAATTTTACATAAGGTTAAATTTGGTCAACATTATTGTGATTTCTTAATCCTATTATGCTATGGATTAATAGCCTTCTCCCATCCTTAGGAAATGGAGTCGCCTATACACTGGTTTTGACACTAAATAGCCTTTGAAAGGAAACCAAACACACCACACAAAAAAGAAGATAGTAAATAAGACAGACACTTGTGTCCTCTTGAATACTTAGGGAAAACACAACCAACTAAAAGCAAACACACAAATCCTAGTATGTACAATACCTAAAGAAAATTTAGGTGAATAAACTTCTTCATTGCTTTAACCAAGGTCAAATACAATGCTCCTTGCATCACTACTGCTCCAAGAAAACAATCTATCATATGAGGTATGTTTCTTAATGGATACTTGGTTGTGGAGATAGTCAAGTAACTTATCATTTTTAGGTCTTCTATTGATTGTAAGTTTATCATTTTTAGTGCTCAAGAACACTCCCTATAACTCTCTTGGAAGTTTTTTTGGATTTTAAAATTACCTAGGCTTTGTCATGCTCACTTGAGAGTCTTAAATTGGGTTATTGGATATCACCACAACATTTTCATCTTCATCTACATTTGAAATAAGATATATCTACTGTTGGAAGTCATCAATGCCATGTTTAGATACATTAAGCACTTCTTGGTTTACCATGGTTGTTTCTTTATTATTTGAGGTCTCAAACTTTTCTTTATGCTCATCATACACATCACATTATGCCAAGGGTATTTCTTTCTTGATAGAGATCTCAAGCTCTTCCTTGTGTTCATTAAGAACATGACTTACCTTACACTCACTTTGAAGGACTGAAGGTCTGCTAACTTCCTCAAATTCATGAACAAGGGCATTAAATTTATTCCACATGTCAGTCACCTCTTGTTGAGTTTCATTTTCAAGATTGATTTCTTCTTTTTCAAGAACAATGGAATGCTCACTAGAACTTTCATTTTATGACATAGCTAGGATACTTACATCCACATCCACAAGCACAAGATAGTTTCCCAAAAAAAAAAATTAGGATGTTATCATGATCTGCTTTAAGGACTCCATCATAATCTTCATGAATAATATAAGTACCAAGGCCTATTTCTTCAAAACCACTTTACTCAGTTTTCCACTCATCAAGATAAATATCAGATTTACCATCAAGGAGAGTTAGAGGCTCTTGATCACTAAGGTGATCATATTATTAAATCACATTGTAATTCATGTTATAAGTGTAAGTCACATAAGTTTCAACATGAAAAATTGAAATAGGTTTAAACTTAATTATCACTTTGGTACCATATCTAGTCCTAAAACCCATTTAGGACTAGTCTAAAGTCAAATATCCTCCAATTTTGGCAATTAACTTCTAAAAAACAAAGTGCAAAATGAGGAGGCATATCTACCACTACAACATCATGATAAATGGTGAAGATAAAACAAGCATAGATAATTATTTTCAAGCCTCTAATCATGATGATGGTCTTGGTAGCTGACCCATCCAATTGTAGCACTCATTTGGCATGGGGTTCATACATCAAGTTCAATTTATCATATAATAAAATGGGCATACCATAAGTACTATATCCACTATTAATGAGATAATTTTACACCAAACAATATCTAATAATTATGGATAGATATAATGGAATAGGTTTGTCTACCTTTTCAACTTTGCTTGATTGTCCTTCACTTGGATTCATGGTGTTTGTCAAGGCTGACTCTCTTTATGTAGGCTATTTGGTTATCAAACTAAGCTTGGACATATCCTCTTGAATTAATTATTCTTTTCCAAGTAAATTTATTGTGTCCCACATTGAAATATTCACATGAGACCTCTTTATTTTATCAAAAATGTTAGTGAAATGATAACAAACCTTTTCGTGTCCACTAGGAAGAATATCACTTCCTACACCTTGATAATTTTGAGGTATGAAAGGAATTATAACACTTTGATCTATTTAATTACTTGTGTGTTTGGAAATACATTAGACATACCTGGATTTGTACTTATTTAAATATTCATTATAGAACCATTAGCATCCCCTTGAACTTCCTCAACTGATTTCCTCTTGTTCCTTGTGTTTGTAGCGATAGAACATGTATCCATACTTGAATGTCCTTAATGATTGACTTCTCATGAGTCATATTGATACCAGTTTACTAATATAGACCTCAATTGAGCACCCTTCCCATTAGTCACTCCTCCATTTGTTACTTCATGTTGGGTCATAGATGGCATAGTTCTCAAATTTTCCATAAAGGCTTGATTAAATGACTAATTGACATAGGGAAATTGATCATAAGGTTGATCCAATGAATTTTGACCATTTTTCTCTTATGTTAGTTTATTTTGAGTAGGAACTAGTGTTCATAAAGTATAAATATCATTGGGATTGTAACCACATATGGCTTAGATTGGACCAGATGTCTTTAACATTGAAAAAGACCTTTGAAAGGAGGTTTATTACCTTGATAGTTTGGGTAGGATTGATTAGGATAATAGTGAATTTGGAAGATATTAAATTGATGTTGTTGAATGATCCTATTCATATTTAGGATATATTACTCCATATCTCTCATCCTTTCTACCTCATTAGGTTTGCTTGGTTGACTAGGGGAGACAAACTAGTGTTTAAGTGTAGGAATGGGAGCAATAGTACGTGTAAGAGTTTTCAAGTTAGGAAAAAGAGGCATTGGAGGTGTTATGTAAATCTTCCCACCCTAAATCAAATAATTCTTAGCTTTAATGGCTACCTCATTGGCATTAGGAAGAGTATCACCTCCTATAGATTTTATCATCATTTAAATGTCACTATCAAATGCTTTAATGTAGTAAAAAAATCATGATGAGTTGTTGGTCTTAGCAAGATTGGGATTATATCCAATCTCTTCCAAAATATTATGTTGAAGTCTTGAATTACTTATTGAGGTTCTCTCCTAATGGTTTTCAGCTACTCTATTAGTGACAATTTATCATTCTTATCCTCAAATCTTATTCTCGATGCATCTCCCACCTCATCTCAAGTTATGATTTATTCAGGTGCCAAAGTTCCATACCAATCAAGAGATTTTCCTTTGAAGGAGATAACCAATAACCTGATTGTAATGTTTTCCTCTATGATGTGATAGATATTGCATAAGTAATATTTCTTATATCCTCAATGGGTGTGATGTAAGACTCATTGATGTATGATGGAACACTTTTGATGGTAGATATGGGTATGTCATCATAATGAGCAATTATTAGAGTGATATATATATTGAAGTAAATGAAAGGATGGTTCCTTACCATGGTAGCCTTATAAATTTGAAATAATGGGGGAATCAATCATTTTTTTTATGGGATTATGAGTAGCATAAGACCTCTTTGGATAGATATGGTTGTTTTAAAATCTACTTACATTGTAGGAATAAGGATGAAGCTATTGAAATTCAAAAGGAATGGTTTTGGAAATATACTTTGTGTTTACCTTATGCATGAAATATTTCACTAGTCTAAAACCAATATTAAAAATTTGGAGTCGCCAAATACTACAAGAAGTAGATTATTACATCTCCTTGTTGTCAAAGAAACCATCTACCTTGAACAACCTTCATGGAATTCATATCCCACCAAGCATTCTAAAACTATTATAGCCTAAAATTTCACTTGAGATAATTTGAATAAACCTTCTCAATTTTAGGATAACATGGAACTACCTCCCTTCATATACAATCTACAAAAATAGATAGATCTCTAGATTTGAAAGGGATAACTTCCTTGATTTATCATTAATGCTCATACTACACTAATTTAGTCACTATTGGGGGTAAAAAGGGAAAAAATAAACATAAAATAAACCTATGATAATGAGGTGATACACCAAGATGAATTCACATAAGACACTTATATTTGCACTTATGAAAGAAGACTACTCAAACTAAATTCAACTACATGTCCTTCTAGCATAATTATTTTTCATAGAGATAGATTGATATGCCTATCTAGATGTGGGTTAAATTAAGGTCTTATGAAAGACACTATCAGTCCCTCTCACACTTGAAGACACACTTAACAAATAATACAATTTATGGAACCTATCAGAATAGATGTCACTCACAAAAACATGCAATAGCAGAAATGGAAGAAAGGAGAGCATGTTCATCACCTGTCAACCACACAAACCACCTAGAATACTTACATAAGATATTTCATAGAATTAATAAACTTAAAAAATATTTATTCAAAGGCAAATTAGGTGTCAAAACTAGCATGGATTTGTAATACCAATTATGGATCCATTACAAACCCAAAAGGTCTTGAATATATAGACATAAGAGAAGAGAGATAAGAAGTGAAGATGAAAGGTCACAATACCAAGTGTAAAGTTATATAAACTATTTAAAATTACCATGGAATAAAATGTAAAATTAATTAAGGAGGCTATCATGAACATGTGTTAATATAAAATAGATTGCCTTCCTCATGTTGGTGTAGACCTTTCATTGTCTTGCTTTAAAATACTTTTGTGATGATAAGGGGTTCACTTGGTTGTATAAAGCTACTGTAGGAAGCCTTGAAACATATGATATAACATTAGAAGGCATATAAGAGGTTATTTTTGGTCATATATGCCTCCTTAAATGATGCATCCATCCTTTTCACCTATCATTCACTACATGTAGTCATTCTTCACTAGTATTTTAGGTCTATCTTAACACTTCTCACCTTAGTGACTTTCAGTTTCTCATGGATATGTATTACATAGGATGTAGGATAGTTTTCTACAAACTCTCTACCTTCCACTCCATTAGATAGACCTCAAAATTTTCCAAGTCACATTGATCACCATGTCAATATGTAATCACTTTTGCCTTTTCACTATTTATCTAGACATCCTGTGATGAATGAGTTAGCATAGGTTTTTCATATTCAACAAAGGTGATAGATGAATTTTAGGAGTTAGGAAAAGTCCCATAGTGGTTATCACTCTTCCATTCTTTTTTGTACCTACAAAACATCTCAATTCCTATAAAAACATAGTATTCGGTCAATCTGTACACATGATAGTATGGAGAAAATGGATGTCAATGAGCTTGAGGTGGTTTTAGATATTTCCAAAACACTCTCATGTTTTTTTACCCCTCTTTAATGCATATCCATCTATTTCTTCTCCATCAAGTTTTCACAAGCATTTTAAGAGTTTTTATGAGGTTTTTACTATTAATGATTGTTCATAAAAATTAGATGTTTAAACTTTAGATAAATTCCATTGAAAACAAGTTAGATACCCCCTTCAACTATACCCAACTCCTTGAGGAACCATTCTAAGATTGTAAGGGAGTTCAAGTAAATTGAGCACCTATGTGATTTTTTTTTCTAGCCAAAAGGTTATGATCAATCTTATATTTCAACTTAAATGATCACATATGGCTTAGGAGTATCTCATGGTCATATGGATTAGTCTAGACACCTGTAGGGTCTAGGCCTAACTGTGTCTTTTGTGCATATAACTACCTATGTGTGATTCTCATGACTATAGGGGAATTCAAACACTTTTCACCTTAGAACCAACCTCACACATATTTCCTCAATGCATTCATAGCTTTTAATTTCATCTTTTATATCTCCAATGTACTAGCTCTGTAGGTTATGTACTTTAGGGAGTGCCCTTTTTTATACAAACTAGAGTCATATCCCATATTCACCTAACCAAATTAATTCTATGGAGGTATAACCTAAGTCATTTTTATTGACTAAACAAGGTCATATAATTTTATGATGCTTAAAAATCCATCATACCTTTAAGTTTCTCAAAACTAGCTCACTAAGTTTGTATACTAAGTATTGTGTCACCTATAGGTAGCAACTTGGAAGAATTCCAAGAAGACATATAGATTTTTTTATTGTCAAAGAAACATAGGTAAAACATAATTAACCTTCCATAATTTACTATAAATATTCATTCATTTCATGTTTCTCGTCCTTAGCCAATTTGATTTCTCTTATGGACTCAGGTTAGTATGAATGAACCAGACTATGGGTTTTGTTAAGAAGTTACTAGAGGTGATTATTTATGTCTGAGCTTTATATTTATAGCCTTTTGATCTTTCTTCAGGTCACTAAAACCATATTAAAACTTTAATGTACTTTCCTATTCTTTGATATCATGTTGTCATCCCTTCTACCATCACTATGTTACAGGCCTATGATCAAAATATAGATTCTACTTGAGATATGAGAACTTATTATAGGCGATCATAAACAATTGAGCATTGTGTTTAACTCTTCCTAGATTCTATGTGGTTAATATGATTGTATCTCACCTATATGACCTCTTGTCATACCTTAAAACTATGTTCCAATTAATGGACGATAGTGCACTAGCTACATTTTACACTCTAGACTCAAAGCACTATAGTTTTCACTTAGTGTTTTCAATGGAAACTTGATGGAATTAAAAAATCCTTTTCAATATCCCTAAACTCACCTCCATGTTACTACTATGTCTATGATGTGAGGATGGATACAAAAAACTTACTTAGACCTCATAAATTCTCATCACAAGGTATCACTTTATAGAGCAAAACCCCTTTTTAGATATATTAAGGTAATGAGTTCTCATTTTGTAACCTTATTCAATTATGACTATAGGTGACTACATAGAAGGTTCAGTATGGATTTATACATGACCTTTTATGTTTTACACTACACTCTAAAACTTCTCATTGAATTCTTAGTGACTTTGAAGAACCAAATTCATAAATTTGTCTTTTGAGGGCAAAATTCTCGTCTTGACTATAGGTCACTATCAAAAAAACTAGTTTTATATAGTCTTGGATATTATTTCATAAATAACCTCCAAACTCTCTTAAATTTTTAATCCATATTATTGTTACCTTGAGATCCTCATTAAAACCTTTTAAAATCTCAATCTTCATCAAAACTTATTGAAAACCCATTTCCACTTGACAGTAGATGATAGTCACAAAGATATCTAATTGTATATGTATTTTGGATGTGTTATAGCCCCTCTCTCTATCTCTTTAGGTCCCACAATGGTTCTACCATGTTACTTATGGTACATAAGTTCTTATGAGTGTGTAGAGATTTCAAACTCATTCATACCCCTACCTAAACACTACCACATGGTCCTATAGGTGATTGTTGCAAGGTTTCTTGATTATGTTTATGATTTAGGCTTAGCACTTTAACAATGGAATTATTTATACCAAAACCTCCATTACAAAACTTATAACCATGCTTCAATAATTTTTAACCAATTTACTACCTTGGAATTCAAGTCATTGTGAGAGAATAAAGCACTATACCTAAAAATAACATTTGCAAACCATTAATAGTTATTCATCTCTATCATAATGAAGTGATCTTGCATATAGATCCACATTTACATGAAGATAAAACTCTGAGAATACACCTACAACACTTGGAATCATCAAACAATTATAAAATGATAAAAAAACTAGAGGCCATGGGGATGAGCTGGGAGTTTTGAGTCACTAGCATTATTAAAGATGGTTCATGGAGAATATTACACAAAAATAGAAACTATAAACATTAAAAATAAGTAAATAAAGGACAATAACTTTTGCCAAATGCATTCAGTGAAACTCCTTCCCTCCTGTCTGTACTAACAAAAAATTGATTGACCTATTTGACCTTGCAAAGGATGTGAGGAGAGAGAAATTTATTTTTCCAAATATGAACCTATCATATATTCTCAATCATGGATATGGATTGAGGTAATCTTAAGGGACATTCTTGATACTTACCACATGGCAAGTATACTATTTAGGTTGTACAACTTCCTTTAACTACCTAAAACTAATGGTATCTCCCCTTTTCCATGTTAAACCTACATTGTGTCAGTTATAGAATAGATTATCTGAGAAAATATAATATATTGTACCTTTTACATTCAATAAACACACTTGGATTCTTGTGGGAACTGTACAAGTCACCTAGAATGACCAAAATGATGATATAGAGGGATGTTAAGACCATGACACAAATGAGCAAGGTTTAAAACACATTATGTGACTTTATGACCATATTATGACTTAAAAAGACCCTATAAGAAGTTTAAATATATAGCGGGTTGACCTAATTTAACCTAAGGTCAAATGTGGTTAACATCAATATGGTCTAAATTGATTTTAAATCCCTTCTTATGGTCCCCTAGCTAAAAACCATCTCTATGTCCTAAAAATTCTATGATTACCTCATTGTTCTAAAAAAAAATCTAAGGGTATGTGATCTTGTTTATCCTAGTATATGATGTTGGGATAAGGGAGTATATATTGATGGTAAAAATGACATTGATATCAAAAATATTAGTATTAGCAATCTCATTGTAGATATTGTAAAATGAATGTGTATCACTAGAAGTAAATTAGTCATTATAAATTATTATTGTATCACTTTAAAGATGAATGGGGTCCCATCCAATTGGTTTATATCCAATTCCAAGATTTATTTTTTGATGGGTAGATGATATAGGCTCAATAATTCCTTGTTATTTTACTTTGAGGCCTGCACCCTCATTTATTACCCTTTATACCATCTTGTATGGATATGATACTTATATTTTCATGGACTGAATATATTACATCATCATATAACCATGAATTATCAAGATATATAAAATGTTCATTTATGACAAGACCATTCTTGGAAAATGAAAAAAAACTACCTTATATGAACCAATCTTATTTTGCCATACCATGCTAGGCTTGCCAAAAGTTTTTGTGGATAATGGAACCTCTGTAATTTGGAAAGTATTTTTTATTTCATACTCTAAAAAACCTTTATCCTTGATTGTGAAGTGTGAAGATGTTTTTATACAAAGATTATTGGATGTAGATGGAAGGTTGTCTGGATTAATGAAAGAAGATTTAGGATTTGGAAGCACATTTTTATCCTTTTTTTGTGTATAATATGTAGTGAGACAATGATGTGTGTTACAATGTTCAAATTCCAACATATTACAATATTGATAAGGCTATGTATTAGCATGGATTTATATCTCCATAATAGAGTGTATGAATTCTATAAATTGATACAAAGTGTAAGGAATAATGTGGATGTCATGAGTCCATGTATGATTGAGGAGGAGGCTATATTTGAAATGAATGTCAAGGACATGAAATAGGGTTTATTGTGTGACTAGACCAATAATTATAGATAGATAAATGGTTTCATCAAATTCTCTTTTGACATTATAATACCCCTTGATGGTAATGATATTTGATTCCATGTCTAAGTTTGAATACCTATGGTGTTTCTCCAAATTTAGTGTGGAAATGTTTAGTTCTGACCCATTTTCTATGAGTATGTACTTGATTCTGTGCCTAGAAATAATCACCTCAATGTAATAAATATTATTATGGAATAATACTCTTAATGAAATATATATGTGATCAAAGGTGATTTGTTGACATGAGGAAAATTGTCTTAAAAGTTGACAAATTTTGAAGGATTTAATATTTGTAATGATTTTTTTTATTATTCCAAGGTTTGTTACAAGATGTCCTTATGAACATAAGATTTTTGTAAAAGATCCAAAATGGATATATGTGATATATTTTTCTCTAACTATTATATAAGGTCATACTACTTTTCAACTATGGATTTGGATGTTTTTGGTTTGGATATGGAAGTATTTAGGATTTTATTTTGAGATTTTAAATTTTAAGGCCTTTAAACTATGAACTTTGGGTTCTAAGTAGTAACAACACATTCCCAAGGTTGGATGAGGTTTTTAGATTGGGATGAATAAGGTCTTGGGATAACAACTATAGCACATTGATTTTTGATAGACTAATGATGGAAATTAATAATGATAGTGGTCAAAATATTATCACAATTGTATGGGATATTACGATAGTACACATGATTTGTGTAGTTCTTTGGACCTTGGTGGTGAGTATTTGTATTGTTGATTATTTTCATCATGCTTTGATAAAAGACTATTTAAAATTAACATATCTTCATTATGTGATTTTCATGCATTATTTTTGAGGTAAATTTCACCATAATCTAATAAATTTGTAATTTAGTGCTTAAGCTGAATATACAAATATAAAATTTTCCCTTTGATGTGATGATAATCATAGTATTCATATTATATGTACCATTGCGGCTTACATTGTCCTAGTTTTAAATTATTATGTATGGTAGCACTATCATTTTTTCACAAAAAAAATAATATAAAATGGATTCTATGGGTTCTACAAGAGAATCAAGGTTTTTTATTTGATATTATGTCTTGTTAAGTGATATTTTATGAGTAACAATTGTAATATATTTGCATTTATAACAATCCTTGTTTGAACATTTTGTATGTGTTTAGACTGTGTAACTCCATCACCCACTACATTATTATTCTTATTATATAACTAAGGACTATTTCATATAATTTGGACTCATACCCACTAAAGTGGGGTAGAGAAAATTTTCTCAAAAAAAAAGTTCTTATGTTCCAAATAAAATGGACAATTTCAAACCATTTGGGCCATAGATCATTTTGAATGAATTGCATTATTTTGAATAATTTAGATTTATACCATGTAAAGTGGATTGGAGAAAAATTTATCCAAAAAATAAATTTCAAATATTCTAAATAAATTGGAGTGTTTATAACCATTTATAAATAGATCATTTTGAAAAAATTGGGCTATTTTAAATGAAATGGACTTATACCCACTAAAGTGGAGTGAAGATAATTTTCTCCAAAAATAAATTTGTTATATTTGAAATAAATTGGACTGTTTATAAGCATTTACGCATGGATAATTTTGACTAAATAGGGCCATTTTGAATAATTTAGACCTATTAACCTATAAAATGGAGTGATTCAAAAGAAGATTTTCTCCAAAAATAAATTTTGTTTATTCCAAATAAATTAGACTGTTTAAAACCATTTGAGCATAGATCATTTCAATTAAATTCAATGAATTATTTTAATTATTTTAAAATTATACCCACTAAAGTGGAGTGAAGAATATTTTCTCCATAAATATGTTTTGTATATTCCAAATAAATTGAATTATTTTAAACTATTTGGTAGAAGATCGTTTTGAATAGATTAGATTGTTTCAAAATTTTGGAACCCTTATGGGCCTTCATACTGATTATTGATCCTTTGAAGTAGAGTTCATTGTTGGGACATGTGGTACCATTTGACTGGCCAAATAATGGATGAAAACATATTAAGCAATCTAGTTCATCTACATAATAAAATATATTGACAATTATTTTTTGTTCATTGAGAAGATCTTCTGAATGAGCAAGTGTCAATATACTAATTCAATAATTTCAAGGAATCTCCAACTTAATAAATCAAATATCACTAATAACTAGAGAAAATTAATTCTAAATTAGAGTCAATTATTTTGAATATAATTGAACTATTTTTGAAATAATTTAGAATTGATTTGTATGAAATTAATTATAATGATAAATACACTTAAAAGAATCAGGGGAAGTTACATATTTCTAAACATTAGTTCACAACGACTGGCATGGGTTTTTTGCTTTCTCCAAAGAATGTGATGACTGATGTCATTTTGATTATCTAATCCTTTTCATCTTTAAGACCTCTATTTCCACTATATCTACTTGATGTAACATAACTCATTTTCAATTTTTGATTTGTAACATAATTTTGAGAATTACAATCAATGACCAACATGTTGGTATTTAAAAAATCATCTTCGAAGGTCCCTTTAAAAATCACATCATCCAATATATTTATGTTTATACTGAATGGCTTAGAATATTTTTTCCCCAAATAAAAATTAAATTTCAACTCGTGTAAGCCATGGTTTGAATGAGTATCCTCAAATGATTGTCCTCTATCATTGACCAAATGCCAGTGTGAGAAAAAGACTATAGTGCTACCTTAAAAATTTCATTGGAATGATCTCAAATGTAGTATGACATATTTTCAATTTTATAATCTTCTTTTCTTCACATATCATGCATTTTTATATCTTTTGTTTTGTGCACAACAAACAATGAGTCATCCAACCCTAAAACCAATCATTTTAAGAAGTTGGTTTTAGCTCCTCCTTTGAAATGTCTAAAATCTATTAAATAATAAATAAATCATTTACTAAAAATATTATATTATACTTAGATATATTACATAACAAAATTCTAAGAAAATGTTTTACATGTTACTAGACTAGTCATTGATGTGATTTTGATTTGCATTTATTATTGTAACATAAAAACATAATGCATTTCGTATAGTTTTTTTTTTAAATTTTATTTAAATATAATATAAAGGTCCATATAAACACATATAACAATATTTAAATGCTCAGGCACATTGTAACTATAATACTCATTATACATGGATATACCATTTATGTTTCCAGTTTTGTAACACACATGCATATAAAAGTTCATAGTAAATCCTTATAGCTTAACCATGAATGTATCATAATTTGAATCAGTCTGATTTTCCCATAACTCATTTCTCATATAAATTGATAGGACTTTAATATTGATAAAACAACATCTATATTATTACAGTAATGAAAGTATGATCAATGAACATCTATATTTATATGTTTACGTAGCCCATCAAAACAAATAAAATAGGATTTACAATAACTCCTATAAGCCATAGTTCACTATCACTAAATTAAAATGAATATAATACACCTTAATAGTTGAACACCCTTCACATACTTCTAATAAAACACATCAAATTAAAAACTGTTTGAATCAATAGCAATATAATTATTTCAAGCACAATATACTTTATTGTTTTTGATTGATAAATAACACATGATACTCTACATTAAATTTATTCTATTGAAGATATAGTATAACACATATTGTGTTATTTTGAAATAGGTAAATTAAACATGTAAACAACATTATAATGGGTAAATTAAACTTGTAAACAACATTTCAATGGGTAAATATAACCACATTCAGTCTACATAACAATAAAATGAACCACACTTCCAAATCCTAAGTTGATGCAAGTCTATATTTTATTGTCCTCTACAATCTCTTGTCCATGAAGAAAAATTTAATTGTAATGTGTTTACATAAATAAATAAAATTAATATATTATATACTTTCATGAAATTGTATAATTGCGTATTTATTGAAAGGGTTTTTCACCTTTTTGTTTGCCTTTTTTTAGTTTGGATAGATGCACTCTTTCGTTGAAGCTTTGATTATTTATTCCCTGCAAGGTATAATATAACGTAGTAATTAAAATTCTTGTTAATAATCAATTGATTTGATATTTGTAGTTCAAAAATGTGTCTTTTTGTAAAGTATTACCTTATTTTATTTTTGTGGAGGCACTAACCTATAGAGTTGTGTCATGGTTTGTTGTGTTGTAGACACAAAGTGATTGAGCTACATTGTGAACTATTTTAATTGAGACATAAATAGATGAAAAAGTATTCTATCAGTACTATGAATCATTGATAAATGAAAAATTATATAATTGAAAAATATGGATGATCTTAATATGTTACCTTCTTCAACTTATGATGTGTCATGTTCATTTTTATGATTTTTCATTATTATTGTTTCTTCACTTGCATGCAATGCCATTAGTGCTACACACTAAAAGATTGCTAATCTATTAGGTTCAAAAAATAATGCGTACACATCGAAAGAATGTTAAGATGTTATATTTGGAAAATGAAGCATGATTATAAAATAAACTAAAAATATTATGTACATAGTACTAATCGAAGCAGTTTTTCTTGTATTGGTTGCTCTGAATTTATCAAACAAATTTTAAATTAAACATTAAAAATCATTTGTTCTTCAGTTTATGTAATGCAAGATAAATTTATTTTTAATTTTGTATCAGCACACACCAATCCAAATCTTATATATACCCTTAACACATCATATGCATCCAGATCATGGAAATTATAGACAATTGTCTCATAAAATATGGTATCTAGTTCATTTTTGAATGGCCTTCCTATTGTGTGAAAGCTAATCATTTGAAATATTTGCACATATTTGTAGATGTCAAAACCATCTTTTGTTGTGAATAGAGGTGGAAATATTATAGCTAAAAATGAGTTGGATCCTAACAAAAATTTATATGTGTAATATGTGTCCAATTGAATCCATAACTATCATGACCCTATAGTATGACACCTATATCTTGTGTGTAACAAAAATCACCAACATGCAGATTCTTGAGAGAGGTTTGAATAATAGGATAATATTCTAGTTTATGGATGATGAATACATTTAAGGCCCTTAAATAAATTTTTTAATCAATGCTTGAAGAAATAGTTGAAGATGTTCTTCCTTAAAAACTTAAATGAGATTTGAAAGATCAATAATTATCAAGTCAATGTTCAGACCAAGAATGAATATTCTACTAAAATATTCTAAAATGCATGGCCAAAGACAAGGGGGCTCATAATGGAAATTAAATATTTCTATATCTATATCAAAAAGTTTATCTCCATCATTATGTAGATAAATTTTCAATATGCTTAATGAATCTTGAGATAATTCTTCCGAACCTTTTTTGTTTTCTAAAATACCTTCATTTAGGACACACAAATCATCAAACCTTTTCACAAAAAAATTTATAATTCTCAATTACCTCTTAAAGTGTTATTATTTGGTTTGGTGTTAGTGTCATATCATGGTTGTTGAAATAATCTACAATTTTTTTATAATATGTTACTTTTAGCTTCACCTTTTTGCACCAATTATCTGTATTGTTGTACCCAGGGGTTTTCAAGAAGGAGATAAACCCTTTTTCCAATAAATCTATTAGTTCTACTTTTTGTTTGTCTAAAAACCATTGAATATTTATAAGTAATATTACACCAACCATATTTAAATCTCTAGTTAAAGTATCACTTTAAAACAAATCAAATGCCTTATCAAAACAATCCCAAATGAGTTGTTCCATGAAAAAAAGGCATTTTCTCTTTTGCAGTTGTTGTGTTGAATAGTTCATTTATGTGAATAAGTGTTTATCTTTTTCATGTATTTCTTTCATCTTTTTCTTCCCTATTTTAAGATTCTTTCAACCTCTTCATTTGATAAGGTCACATGTAGATCGAACTCTTTCTACAAATTAATCCTTATAAATTATTTCATTGGCTTCATTATATTGATTACATATTTTATGGACAATATGGAATGGTGTACAAGTTTTTTGAAAACTTGACCTTCTAACACAACATTTATTACTAAATGATTGTGAATTGTATTCCTCCTCTGAAAGAAATCTATTGTGATGTAATTGTGTGTTGGCCATCTAAAATTTTGAACCTTACTATTTTTTTCACCATCATATCTTCTATTACTTTTTTGATTCAATATAATAGTCAAGGTTGTTTGGATCGAAAGGAATTAACAAAGCATCCTTCATTAGAACCTCATTATGTTTTACAAATTAATGAATTATATCATTTAACCCTCTTTCATTGAGACTTATTATTTTGATATTTATGTCTATCAATTCATAGAGCCTTAAAATAATGTTCAAGGCATAGTTTCTAAAGGAAATATACCATGTAGAGAATTCATGGTGTGTCTCATCAGAAGTTTGTGTCAACAAAAGTGTTCCAACCATTTGTTTGATATTATGTTTTTCCACTAATTTGAGTATTTGTATGGCCTATTTTAAATCTACATACAAATATGTAGCCATTTCTTGTCTTATTTTCTTCAATGTTTTTTTTTTGTCATGTTTGTAGGGTATCTTAAGTTTGCAAGGTGGTAAGTAGGAAAAGTTGTTTCCCCTTGTTCATGTTTATTTTTCAACATGTTTTTTACTCTAATGACCAAATTATCTCTTTATATCAACCAAAACATTTTAAGTTTGTCATAGCTATTCAAATGAAACCCAAATGTTTCACAAGGATCAGAATTATTTTTTGTCAACTCCATTTTACTCGATGTAAATTTACTGAAATTAGCTATAACTCAATAGAGAATTCCCTTTTTTTTGTTCCATACTCATAATTAGAATTGAAGGGAATCTTTAAGTTCATCATTATCATAGGTTATGATTATTCCAATTAGATGATATTCTTTTCTCATTGTATTTATAAATAAGTATATATCTAGATGCATGTTCGGCGGACTAAACAACTTAAAATACCAATCATCAAGAGGAATTTTGTCATCACCATAAAATATAAGATGTTTATGTGGATTTAATTTTAGTTTTGGTATTTTATACTATAACCTATCCAAATTCTCTTGGAGTGAAGCCTTCTTCTACCTTTTATCCAAATTCTCTTCGAGTGAGGCTGCCTTCTACCTTCTAAGTGTGGTAATTATTTTTTCACATGAAGACATTCTACAAAGTAATTGAAATTATTTAAATATTGATGTTTTGTAAAATTCAAGTTACATATTTCATTGGTGCATGAATTTTTTTTGTGTTTGAGTAGTGATTAAATGTATGTTATTTCTAAAATACAATAGAAAATACATATACAATCTTTGTATTATATACATTAACTCACACTTTAACTAATAAGTTATGACTAAATCAAAAGTAAATTATGTGTACCAATGAATATAATATGATGGGCAAACGAATCCACAAACATTTGTTTCAAAGGAAAAAGATAAGGGAAAGTATGTTTGTAATATGTGTCAAAATGCCCATCAATAGGTACATTCAAGGTATCTCCTAGGAGATACCTTTCAATCATTCACAAGAGTGAATTTTTCTTACAAGAGTGAATTTTAGGTCTTTTTATGAATATGCTCTTTCCACCTCAATATAGTTTAACAATTTTTCCCTTGATGGTCCTTTTAATATATTCAGAGTATCTCTTAGGAGATACCTTCAAGTTACTCATGAAGGTATTAGAAGGCCCTCAAAGGAATCTCTTATTGGATAACTTGAGTATGAACTTGCTCATATTTATTAAGGTTTGTAATTTCTTCAAGGTATCTCCTAGGATATACTTCAAGTTACCCATGAAGGTATCTCTTAGTCAGTATTATTGATGCCTAAAACACTCACTATCAGTGAATAGTTTCCTATGGAAAGATTTATAAATGTGGGATGAAATTGTGATTGCTAAAGTTTCAAAATAGAAAAATGCTAACAGCTACTATCCTAGTCTATTATAATGGATGTCCATAAAATGAGAATGTGAAGAAACAAAATGATTGCCATTTATCACTTACAAAATAAATGAGTTCTGAATAAATAGGATTTCCCATACTATAGAAATAAAAATAAAGAAACAATAGACAAAAATAATTTCCCACTCCAAATAACATAGAACATCACATCCTCTTCATTGTAGATATAGACTAAATATAGAAGGCCCAAGGGGGCACATACAAAGCATCCTTTCACAACTATGAGATGTATAGCTCCTTGGTGAAATCAAGTACAAGGGTAACACGTATCAAACTAGTGTTTTTTTTTGGAGTGAGATAGAAATCTCTTTGAGTTGGATGAGCACCATACTACCATGCATCAAAAGTGGATGAGGTTTAGGACTTGGACAAAATTTAAAACTGGGCTCGAAGAAAAAAGAGGCTAAAAGGGGGGGATTGGAAGGTGATGAGGAACTTCTAACTGCATAATGAGTTTGAAGCTATAAATGAACTAATCCAAAATTAAAAAATGTGTATTTTTGATCCATAGTTCCTGGTGACTCATAGGGGTGTCTATAAAAAACTCTAACACTTAGACCATAAAATAGGAATTAAGTTTTTACGAAAATTCCATTCTAGAGTGTGAATGAAAAGTGGGAATGGAGATAGTGGGAAGAGGCTAACACTTCAAAAAAATAAAAATGGGGAAAGGGGATTGAAGATGGAAAAGGGCCTAAAAGGGGTGAAAAGCTAAGAGGCACTGAGGAACTACTTACTATTGAGTGAATCCAAGGTTATAACTTGCATTGCTCTAAAATTATCAATTGTGGATTTATGATCCATAGTTCCCAATGACTCACAAGGGAGTCTACATATGGAAGGAAGAACCCAAAAAACTCTAGGAAGATTGACATTTACAACTTTTGTAGGGTTACTTGCAAGGGTTCCCATTCTTCTTCCTTCGACTAGGTCTTTTTGTTAAGAGCTTCAAAGGATCTATCTAAGTCAAATATCTCATTAAAGTATATGTTCACCATGCTTTCAACTACTGCTAGCATCTAAATATCTAGTTGGTAAAATGGGTGTAAAATCCTCTCCATTTTGAAAGCATCAAGTATTTAACCGAGGTCTATGAAAATGGACTAGTCATTTTGCTTTTGTTTGAGTAGCACGTTGAGTTGATCCTTAGGGAGAATGCTATTATTAGTCAAGAAAGGAGATGGGAGCCCCAATTAGACAATTTCTTCTATGCATCCCTTCCTTTGTTGGACCACTTATTTGAAGGCATTAAGGAATACCTTGTATTTTTTTGATGCCTTATTGTAGCTTAGGAACTCATTCACATTTACCACTTCCTACCTTCAATCAACCACACTTATTGTATGTAAAGCATTAAGAGAGGCATTGTAGAATTTTAAGACTAGGCTTTGTGAGTCTGGGACCTTAGGGGTGATGAAAGTGATCACTTGGTTTATATACAAGCTCACTTCGGCCATTAGCTTTTACACATCGATGATGAATATAAGTTTCACTTTCTATCTTTCTACCATGACCTTGTTCCATTCCTAGTAAGACCTATATAATTATTAGATCAAGGGAAGGATTTGTGTGCCTTGATGGTGAGCAACGAAGTCATTATTTAGTCCCCCAATCTCCAAGTCCTTGATAGAGGAGTCTTGTTGTGTTGAGTTCTAGAGTAGTTAGAGTACCCACTCTATATCAAAGATATTCTCACAAATTATATCCAATTTTTACTTCACCTCTTATAGTTTAGTCTCAACAGCCATCCACTTGTCAACCTCAACCTAGAATCCTTCTATTATGATGCCACTTTGGAGGTTAGTTCTTGTCTAGTTGAGGTCATTATCTTTGGATTTAGCCTCAATCTTGAGGTATTCAACTGTGTCCTTGACCTTGATGAGATCTTTCTTGATTTTTACCAATCGATAGGCTACCTTGATGTAGTCTATAGTTAACAACCTTTGTGTTTCCTTCATAATCTCAACCTTGTCAGTGAGTTAAGCTTGTCTAAGGTTAATCCTAATTTCTTGTATGGTGTAATTCTCTAGTTGCATTTTTTCTTAGGGCTTAATTAACTAAGGAATCAGATGGGTAACTAGGAGGGACTACTATCTAGGTCATAAAATAACTACATGTGGGGTTGGGCTTTAGTTTTGGCCCATTTTTCCTTCTTCTTTTATATCTAGACTGCATGGGCTATCCTCATTTTATCCATCTATTACTTAAGTTAATCTAGCACTTGGATTATTTCACCCCTTAAAGGGGTTACTTAAGGTAGTGCAAATGGGATGGTTTGCTACTACTATGTAGCGGTAAAACCTAATCTTACAAGAGAGAGAAAATGAATAATAAAGGATGAAGGTGAAAATTATGAGAGCCCATAAGGTGAGGATAATAGTGACTATGTGATGAGTGAGGATGAAGTGGATGATGATATTGGGGGAGTAAAAAAAGCATGAAGGAAGATATGTGAAACATAAGAGAGAATGGGGCAGATCCAATAGTGGGCTTAGGGGATGAGGAGAAGATTAGGGATAATGAAGTGTTAGGTTGGGTAGTTGAAATTATTATAACCTATAGTGGGGATATCAAGGTTGAATAAGGGGTAACAAGAAGCATCAGATCACTTGATTGGGTGGTAGTTTTTAATACAACTTATGTCAGAGCTATAAAGGGGAAGGAGGCAAAGGTAGAAAAGAGAGGACTAGTAAGTCAGGTCTTCTTTCATGGAGGGGCCATTGATGGGTTGGAAACCAGTGGCTCAGTCTACTTGAGTTGAGATGACCCAGTCACGAGGTGCCTAGGGGGTGCATGTTACTACTAAATCCCATGACATAAGGGGTAGGGATTATGGTCGTGTTGGTGGGGGTTAGGCCTCCATGGATTCTTCTTATTTTAGATTATCTTCCTCTTTATCATCCCTAAACATGTCAATATCTAGTGTGGACTCCCCTTTCATTATATATTCATTCTCTTTCAGGTGGTCCTTATCCCACAACTCTTCAAATTTATCATCTGGGGCATCTTCATATAAAATAGTGTATGGCCGATCAAGCTCATATCTGTATTTTATGAAGGCATCCTTCTTATTTTTACTCTATCCCAAGGTGTTTAGCCACTGCTTCATCATCCTAGATATCTTCTTTATTGGGTCAAAATCTCAAACCTTATCATAAAAATACTCCCACAGCTTGGGGATGTCCTAAGAGATCAGGCCCAAGTCCACATAGTTTTGAGGGAGATCTTTTATGGGTGACCCCCTTTTGTCTAGATATGGTTAGATCTAATAATTAAGTGCACTAGTAGGCTTTAATCCCATTATATATGACATTGTGTTGCAATCCCATTGGTCATCTATCAGGTCAATGATTTTGCTAGTTCCCTTTAGGTTTGAGGATACCTTTTGATATTTTCAATTGTTTGATGCTCTCTTCAGACACAAAAAATGGCAAGTGATTGCTTTCAAGTGGGAAGGGGTGTAGTTATGCACTGGTTCCATAAATTATAAGAGTGGAACACATGCTTGAAACATTACCTTAGAAGATTTATGACAATCCTTATGGGGAACCACACATAATGGATCATCTTGACATTAATTATAGGATAAGCATGTAAATAACCATATTTTAGTGAGTGTTTCAAACATGTGGAAAAGACATATGGCAATCCCTATTGTCACTCATGTCAACGACACTTATTCAAAAAAGAAATAAAAAATAAATGAAAACAAGGGGGAGAATAACAATGAGGAGGGGAAACATAAAAAAGGAGAAATGAAACTATCTAACATGTACAAGGAATGGTGGGAAGTCAAATGTAATGCTTTAGGTCAATCTTGTTAATAGGGATCTCTAAGGCATTTCCATCTAAATATTTTAGTTCGAAAGTGTTTACCCACTGATCACTAATGATGTGAAAGTGTCCTTTCTATATAAAATCAAATTTTGTATGATACCCTAGTTTAGTGTCTATTTGGTCATAGTTAAGGACTAGGTCCCCATGCTTGAGACCTGTATCTGATGACTAGGTCCACAAAACTAGTTACCAAAGTCTTATCCTTGCAAGGCCCCTTGGTTTCTTTCTTATTATTTGGTAGAGGTTTAGGATTTTGTCATGACATACTTAGGGGGAGGATTTCCCCTAATAAGAGATACCTTGTAAATAAGACAAGAGTTGATTTCTCCTGTAAGGAACAAGCAAAATTTTCCTTTGCACAAAAGGCACTAGTGAGTGATATTATAGAAGCTTTTGTAATACCTTTAAGGTATCTCTTAGGATATACCTTTCAAATATTCACAAGATTATATTTCCCCTTCAAGGTATCTCCTAGGAGATACATTTTAAATAGGTCGAAAAGTGGATTTTTCCTTCAAATAACAAGTACAATTTGCCAGTGAATGAAGGCATTATTAAGTGGTATTTTGAGGTATCTCCTAAAAAATACCTTTCAAACATGTACAAGATTTGATTCACCCTTTAAGATATCTTGTAAGATATACATTTCAAATAGGCATAATAGTGGATTTCATCTTTAAGGAACAAGTGTAATTTTCCTTTGCACAAAAGGCACTAGTAAGTGATATTTTGAAGGCCTTTGTAATATCTTAAGGTATCTCTTAGGGGATTCCTTTCAAACATGCACAAGAGAAAATATACCAAAATTTCATTAGAGTAATTAGGCCCTTATTATAAAAATTCTTTAGTTCCAATAGGGGTTCAACTAAAAACATTCATAGTGGAACAATTCACAGTGAGAAGATGGAAGTGTGGCCCTAGATGAAATTGCCAAATTGCACCTTCAATGTGTTTTGATGAATGAGGTGAGGAATTTCCTAATGAACCAAATTAAGAACACATTTTTGTCTCAAGGGATTTGTATGAACATTCTTGAGGGTCAGGAGGATATGGCGCCCTTTCCTATTTGAAGAAATGTGGTATGAAGGTAATAGGTGATCGATAGTCTGAGCTTACATCTAGGGTTGGACATGTGATAGGTTCTTGGGGATTTCTAAATTTTAGGCCCTTTTTAAATATTTCCATGCTAACTTTAAGTGGTAAAGGTGTAGAAATTCTCTAGGGCCTGAGTATCTAAAGTTACAAAGAAAGTGATGCCATGTGGTAGCTCCTTAGGATCTTTTAGGTTTTGGGTCCTTTTTTATATTTACCTCACTTACCTCTCGATGGAAAAAATTCAAAAGGTCCTCAAAGACCCAAGTACCCTAATTTTAAAATTTTAATAATGACATATGGCATTATTATGTACTATAAATAATTTAGTACATATTACACCATTGTACCAGAGGGAAAGTAACAAGTGAAAAAGGTACAAAAGTCCCTGAGGGCCCAAAAAAGTATAATGACATATCTTTCACTCGTATGTCTCCACATATTACAAGGTGGATCACCTAGTTCAAAATAAAGATTAGTACTTTTCTTCTTTTTTTTGATTGAAGTTTAAGCAATTAAGGAGAGTAGGTGGTGAATAGCTATTGTACATCAAACTATTAATGCCAATCCTAATCTCAAAATGCAAATGATTATAACTAAAGCTTTTTTCATTTATGTCAACCATTTTCATTCATATCTTACATTTTTTTGTTTGAGTTATTTGTTTTCCCTTGCTACGTTTAGTACAAGGACATGATTACAGTGATTCCTTCACGTATTTTTAGCTTTTATTTTGTGTCACCCTCTGGATTATTAGTAAGTGTTATTTTAGCTCCCTATGTTGTGATTTTTTAGAGGAGTTGAAATATGTTGTGAGGGTTTTTTGAGTGAATATTTCATTAAAATTTGAGGTACTACATTAGAAATCTAGGCTATAAATGATATCATCCTCAACTCCTATGAAGGGCATCATTATTTCTATCTTGGATGGGATTAAGGATATAGATGTAATGGTACTATATTTTGAGGTCGTATTTAATTTACTACAGTGTCCAAACCACTCTCAAGTAGTAGCTAATGTTGGCATGAGCTACATCACCCCTGTGAAATCATTCCCTTTGGCTACCCCATACCCTAAATTGATTATTGCATGTGTTTGGGCATACCAACTAGACACCAAGACCATTATCAATGGTAGCCATTCAATTTTCTACTCTTTCACCCCTATGGCCCTTAACACAATGATCAATATTCCTCCTCAGCCTAATAGCATTACACACACCATGGAGGAATGACAAGAATACATGGAGAAGAATGATAAGGTAATTTGGGATATTGTCAATACTTGCTAGTTAGCCAAGAAGAGATAAAAGGCCTCTAAGATGTCTAAGATTTTAAAGTTGGTGGAATTTAATGAATTGCCTCAGTATGTTATTGGCATAGCCATTAGGGTTTACAAGATACTCACCATGGAAAATTTTAGCCATAGATGTTCTTGATCCTAGTATGCATATTGGAGAATTAGAAGAAGCTAGATTGGGCCATTATCCTCAGTAACAATTTATATAAGTAGATGGTGTATCTCCAAGCTATAATTATTTTTGAAAAGGCATTTATAGGTATATTCTAAATGTCCTCTTATTTAATGTACAACCTATTTCATAATATAACATTATAGTGGCTCACCAATAACCCTAATAGAATGAGAACTTATCAAAAATACCCATAAATCACCATGGATGGTTTCAAGAAGAATTTTTATAGGGTATACAATTACTTCTTTAACATCATGATGAGTTTATTATTTCCTTTTAGAAGCCTCAATAGAATGTTTTAATCATCAAAGGAGTTAATTGATAAATTTGGCACCTCTTATATTCAATTTAGGACATTTACTTATATTTGGGTGAGTGGTTACTTAGGGTAACCATATAAATTGCCAAGGTACCTGGATGTTAAATTGGTAGTAATGGAGATGAGACAATGGATGGTGCCTCCAAATGAAATGATAATTCCCAAGAAGATAAATAAATCCTTTAAGTTCTTGGTCAAAATTGGATATTATTCATGCCCTTCTATTTACAAGGCAAATATATTAGAATAGGAAATGGGCTAGTACATAATTGATAAGATGCCACCTTGGTCTAATTATGATAGAAGGTGGTTGGTGAATATGATGACCAATGTGATTTTGCATCGATCACATTATGAATACATCTGGTCCAACATCTTTACTAAGGAAGGAATAAAAAAATTAGACTACATGAGGCTAATAGTGTAGGACGTTATTATATAAAAGATTGCCCCCATCCCCAAGGATATGGCAGATCACAAGAAGACATTATCTCCACTATATAGTGAAAACAACATTTAAGCTTGGGCCATCTCATAGGTGGACTTAAATAAGGATTGGAAAAATTTCATCCCATGTAGATGCTTTCAAATCATGAGAAAAACATTTAGGTGGTTGAAGGAAAAAGGGGTTGATCTTGGTGCTTATGACACCCCTACCTTCTAATAGCTTAAGCAAGTTAAGGAATTGAGAGGTTTCCTTCTTGAGTAAATAAATGATCCTATGGCTCCACCACTTTTAGTTAAAGGTAAGGGAAATCCAAGATTATTAATTTTTATTTAACTAAGCCATTTTATATCAAATCAATAACAATAGTATAATCTAAGGTTGGACTATCTTTTTCGAAGATAACAAGCCTGCTAGAAAATTGGGACAAAATTATTATTGGGGAGCTTACATGGTCCAATGCCAAACCCATATCTATTTCAAGAGAGGGAGTCCCAAAAATTCCATTTATTCTATTGGCCATCGACATGGCCAATCTAATGAATTTTTTTCTTGCTTCACCAATACAACAAGTATCAACTACACCTCCCTCAAAGATACACTCAAGGGAGAAAAGAGGGGAGGAAGAAGGAGAGCACCCCAAATAAAAGAGATTAAAGAAGGATGTACAACTTATAAGTGGGTTCCCAATGAAGAGGAAGGATAACCAGACTTTATATGCTTGGAGAGTAAGGGATATGAGTGACGATGAGGATTCAGATGAAGACAAGCCCATCACTAAGGTGATGAAGAAGTAACATGTATTCACTCTTCCATATGTTAAAATTGGGTAGAGAACTCTATGGGAAAGGCCCCAAACCCCATTAAATGCCCTGATGATGGGCCTATTTACAAAAAAGGGACCCTCAGTAGTACAAAGTAAAGGTGATGAGAAAGACATCCTAAACTCAAATAATCCTTTGCCTTTAGATAATGGTGTACAAGATGGTGTTGAGGTGGCTATGAAAGTTTAGACCCCTAAAAAAAATAAGCAGGTTCATCAAATCGAGAGACATTTGTTGATAATGTAAACTTCCAACCACTAGTCCAAGGTAAACATGGTGGAACTAAATAATTGAACAAGTCTGGTGAAATAGCTGAAGGAGAGCTAGAGTAGAACATTCAAGGTGACACTATTTTAGAGCTAGTAGTTGATCAAGGAAGCTCAAAGTTGTTCTAGAAGTACCACAAGACGTCCCTTCCCCTCCAAAGGTGTCAAGTCTAAAACTAAAGGAAAAGGTGAGTGCAAAGTAAGGTGTGGGAGAAAACTTACAAATGGGTACCCCCACCATACAAAAGAAAATAAGGAATTGGATTATTCTAATAAGGATGCTAATGAGGTTCCTTTAGGGGATGTAATTTCAATTAAACTATCGTGAAGCTTTCTCCATCACATCAAGGTCCATGACCCAATGCATAATGAAGGTCTCGAGGCCATGATTGGTGACGAGTTGTCCAAATGTAGTAAGGATGTCACCATAGTCTCATCTATGCCTAAGGCCCAAGGAAATAAATAAGGTGAAGTGACCACACAGCCTTCCATCCAGTTAATAGAATAGAGAAGTTCAATTGAGAAGTTGCTTATGGATTATCATCAACTCATGTTAGAGCTTTATGTTTTGGAGTAGATAGAGCCAAAATTGGAAAAGGAGATTACAGTGGATAAGGGTGATGACCACCACCAAAACTTGTAGTGCTCTTTACATCTAGTAATCTAATGACAATACCATTCACTATCTTGAGGCTTTCAACAATGTCTACCACTTCAATGGGATTCCAAACTAGACCCTTTCTCTAGGTAAAATAGCAAATCAAGGAAACAAGAGACATTATGAGAAAAATAGGAGAGATAGATGTAATAAAGATCACTCAAGCACATAAAGCCAAGACCCCTAAAAAGGCTCAAACATATTCCAAGACCACCTTTACCACTATAAGATAAAGGAATGTAGAGATAGTCATCCCTCCTTCTGACACATTGAATAAGGATGCTCCCCTCAAAATTCACACCCTATATAGTCACATTTTGGGGGACCCATCAAGAAATCAGCTGAAACATATCTCATAGGTTTTGGCTAGCATGGTGGCCCACATGATGGATAAATATAAGGCCACCATGTAGGAGTTCAAGGCATAAAACTAGGCTATGATCTAGTACTTACAAAATTTGTTGAGTTAGCTTGACATAGTAACTCCAACTACCACCATAGCTCTAATTCCTCTCCATATCTCCTTTGCATCTCTCAACTCTAGTAGAATCAATTATTTGGAGACTAGAGGATGATAAATTGAAGACTGGTAACAAGACCTGGGCACTAAGGTGGAAGAAATAATCCACTCAGCATTTAAATGTTTGAGTGATATAGTAGAAAATAAAAGAGAGTGTGATGTCTATACATTTTCCTATGAGTTAGACACCAAGAAATGGGAGGAGGATAAATGGAAGATAGAAGAGATCTATAAGATAATCATGTATACATTTATTTCGAAGAAAATCATTACTCTAAATGATCATAAAAGGCACAGAGAATATCAAATAGCAATCAAGCATCATCTGATGATGCTCAAAGATGTTATTTTCAATCTAAAAGGAGAAAAATAATCATTTAAGACTACTACAAGTGAGATAGATACCAAACTGAGGAATATGGTGAACCTTGATGGTGAAAATGATATCAGGGAGGATATAGTGTGTGCTACTATGAAGAACCTCATTGATGTGCCACAATAATCCTTTGATGTCCATAAGATAAAATAATTGGTATCACTAGAGAAACTATTTGACCAACTCAAGGAATTCATTGGAGAGAAGCAAACCATGATTTAATAGATTATTTATTTGCTTGAAGAATATATATTTGAATTCAACTACCAAACAGGCCCAAACTAAGGGAGTCACACCCCGATGCTTGAGGAATATATCAAATTCAAAAATAGGCTGGTAAAGGATTTTTTATTTAGATTGATTCTAGAACCTAATTAAATATTTTAGTTTATTTTGATCTGGTGCAACCTCTCCTTTCTTTTCGCTTTCCTTTACCCTTATTTTCCCTTTTCTTTTTTTGTTTCACATTCCTTTTGAGGTAGTTTTCTTAATCATGTACGTAGGAAAGGGATGTTTTGTTTATTGTGTAAGAAGATAAAGGTTTGTTTTTTCTCTTATAGGGTTATCCTCCATGTGGATAAAAAGAAACATTCTGCCTTAGTAGAAAATCAATTTTGTCTTCATCACCAAAGCACATGCATAATCCTAAGAATCATGTTCATGACAAGGTCTAACAAACTCTAGGCCTGTGAAGGAGTCTTCCAATTGGATCACCTTTAGGAATATGCTCATCTTAGCTCAATTATATAAGAAAAAGGGTTGTGTCCCTTTACAATTATCGGTTAAATTTTTGAGTGAAGAGATATAGCCTCAAAGAGTTCTCACAGTGTAACATTCTTGAAAAAAATTATTGGCAAGCTTTGACAGCATCAAACATGTCTCCCTTGTTATAGGATTTTCTTTCAGAATGTATATTTGTTATGTTGTCAACTACATGTTGTATGTATTTATATTTCAATTGATAAATGAAATTTGTTGATGGTTTCCATCCTCTTTCTATTGTTGAATTATAATGTCATGTTTTAAATTCTTGGTTGATTAGTGATCTAATTTATTTATCTTTATGATAGTCAGTTAGAGATTATATCTAGATTATAAAACCCTTTCTACTTTGAGATTTGCAAATAAGGTGTTAATAGCCTTTTTAATGATAGTCTTGGGCTCATGGATTCAAATAGGATGTATTCTGTAAGGATATAATTCACACATAAATTTAGTTTCATTTGTTCTAATTTAATGTTGCATTTATTAGTAGAGGTGATATGGTAATTTATTCAAACTTCTTTATGCTCATTTTTTAACCTTCCACTTCTAATCTATATTAACTAATAGTTTTTGTCCTACCTTATTTTACCTTGCATATAACACACCTTCTATATATTTGATGTGTTATTTACCTATAAACACATAAATATTATATAATCGACATGTGTTTGTATTTTGTACATTAAAGATCAACATTGCAATCTCCTATTCAACCCCCTGTTGTTGAAGATTATTTAGATTGTAAGTTTCAATCATATTAATATATATCTTTAATATCTTGTATCTAACCTAGAGCATTTTCTTATTCCGTGTGACAACCCTTGTTGAGTGGATTGAACAAGTTTGGTTGTGTTCCAGTCATATTTGTATTTCCTTGTGCCAATAATCCCCATGAAAATTGAGTTAAAAAATCCATTCATGAGAGAAAGCTACCCCTTAAGTCTTCTCACCTTAGTTTAGGCAAAGCCAAAAGTAGTAGGGAACTGACCATACCTTTTTTAGGTGCCTCCCAGTCATTTTCTATGTTTGGTCTAGTCTTGATGTCAAACCCATCCCTAGCTACAATGACATACTTAGTAGGTTTCCATATTCTCTTGCACCATTCTTCAAGTGTTCTAGGCCAATTGATAGAAGTGTAAAACTAAGAACCAAGATAATGTATCTCCTAGGAGATACCTTTAAATCAAACACAAGAGTGGATTTCTCTTGCAAGGAGTAAGTGGAATTTTCCTTTGCATGAAAGGCACTATTGGGTGATATTTAAAAAAAAATCGTAATAACTTCAAGGTAACTCTTAGGAGATACCTTTCAAACATGCACAAGAGTGGAATTCCCTTTCAAGTAATATCTTAGGAGATACATGTCAAATAGGGACAAAAGTGGATTTCTCTTTCAAGGTACAAATGCATTTTTCCTTTGCATAGAAGGCACTTTTGTTTGATATTTCAAAAGATTTTTTACTACCTTCAAGGTATCTATTAGAATATACCTTCTAAACATGAATAAGAGTATATTTCCCCTTCAAGGTATATTTTAGGAGATACCCTTCAAATAAGCCCAAGAGTGGATTTCTCTTTCAAGGAAAAAGTGGAATTTTCCTTTACATAGAAGGCACTATTAGGTGATATTTTGAAGCCCTTTGTAATACCTTCAAGATATCTACTAAGAGATACCTTTCAAACATGAAAAAGAGTTAATTTTTTATTCAAGGTATCTCTTAGGAGATACCTTTCAAATAGGCAAAAGAGTGGATTTCTCCTACAAGGAACAAGTGGAATTTCCTTTACATAGATGGCACTACTGGGTGATATTTTGAAGGCCCTTATAATAACTTCAAGTTATCTCCCAGGAAATACCTTTCAATCACAAGAGTGTATTTTCTCTTCAATTTATCTCCTAAGAGATACCTTTCAAATAGGCACAAGAGAGGATTTCTCTTTCAAAGAATAAGTGGAATATTCCTTTACATGGAAGACACTAATGGGTGATATTTTGAAGGCCTATGTAATACCTTCAAGGTATCTCCTAGGATATACAATGTAAACATAAAAAAATGTGGATATCCCCTTAAAGGTGACTCCTGATATACCTTTCAAATAGGCACAAGAGTGGATTCCCCATTCAAGGTATCAGAATTAAAAGGCATCACTCGAGAGCTCACTAGAAATTAAGGGTTTTTAGGGAATCAAAAGGTGCCATGTGTCTAGATTTCAAGCCAACTAGATAGCTTAGTCATATTAACATCATGTGAGTACTTAATTTTATCTAAGGTGATAGCCATATGTCAAAAGGTGGCAATATTTAGCTTTAAAGCTAAAATTTATGGCAAATCTAATTCAAATTAAAGTTAAATTAAATTTTGGAGTTATTAATTGTTAAAATCAATAGTTCAAAGTTTGACAAGCTGGCCCATTAATCAAGCTTTCCCATATATGATCTCATTAGTCAAAATTTGAAATCCATGGATAAAGTAGTAACAACTACAACAACCAAGTTAAAACAAGTCATGTTTCTCTATTCATATGAGATAAACTCCAACTTAGCCATTGCCTCCATCAATTGAGCCCCCAAGTGGTTCTTCAGACAAGACAAGGATTCAACAGATGAAATTGACTATAAATACATACAAAAAACACCATGTATAAGGTTATTTATTTAAATATAAGGTGATAAATATATATAAGGTTTTTATAATAAATTAGGTGTTATATATATATATATATATATATATATATATATATATATATATATATATATATAATATGCTTTATATATATAAGGGGCTTTCTAATTTTATATATAAACAAAGTCTAAATGGACTACAATTTTGTTTTAAAGTCTGAAGGGTTAGCTTTGAAGACTAGTGACATAGTTCCAGAGACTGATAGCTATGCTCTTAAGATGAAAAATCATGAATGGGTAGAATCCACCTCCATCATTGAGAATTAAAAAAAATCCTTTAGACTAACAATGGCATAATCCATAATTTTATGTGATAGTGTTTTCAAAAGATCTCCAAAAGAATTCGCATGACATTATTTTGTGATGATGTTTCTAAATGGTATTTTCAAACAAGATTGATGTAACTATGTTTTAAATAGAGGGTCTTTCAAAAAGATTTGGTATGATGCATAATTAATTATGATTATTACTCCCAGTACTACCAATAATGACCTTTATGACACACATGACTATTTACCCAAATAAAGCACCTTCCCATTATATCTTTCATGCTCTGAAGATATAACCATAACTTCAACCATCATTCTTGTCATAATCACATCTTATAACCTACTTTGCTATTCATTTTTGCACTATCACTACCAAGAATTTCTAGGTCGCATCTCTAACCTATTGCTTACCCTATTCCCTATGGAAATTCAAGACCTATGTTTATGTAGTATAGTCAGATTTGTAATTAAACACTGCTTTCTTAAGAGATTGGTGGGAGAAAGCAAAAAAGGGAACTGACATCCTTGAATGCATTGCTACAAGATGAAGTAGCCAGAGACGTCTTTAAAAAATTAGATTGGTTGAATTTCTTTAAAATGTTGAAAGGATTCCATGAATAAATTTTCCAAGAATTCTATGAGAATTTTGATGAAGATCATGCTATTATCAAAGGGAAAAACATTCTAGTGAATCCCTCTTTAATTAGTGCTCTATCTAGGATTCCTGAGGTTGGCGTAGTTGACATTGAAAAGATTAAATTTTTGACCTAATTTATATGTTTGTTGAAGGAAATGAGACACACCTAGACTAGCCAAATCCTCCCAAGGAGTGCCCAAGGGAATTCTAAGAGAAAGTCATCCTCAACCTTGACAAAATGTTATTTTTTGGATAATGAAATATATCACTTGTGAAGGTTAGTTTATAGTAGTGGGTGGAGATGCTACGAGACTCCTTAATTTGAGGAAAGGAGATGTTAAAGAATAACAGATGATAAATCTTCCCACTTTCCTTCACAATTCTCTGATTAATGTTTCTCAAAAGATAAGACAAGGTACTGGGTCTACCTGCCTCATGGGCTAGTTACACTCATTTGTGTCCATTATTTTCTGAGTAAACCAAGGGGTGAAAATTCTTGGTACTATTTCCTCTAAAAATTTTCTCTAGTTCCTACAAAAAATACACCATGCTCTACCTTTCCTCCTTCCACTACAATCTGGATTGAAGAACCCATAGTTGAAATTGTAGAATGACCATCTCCACCACCATTGGTTCCAAAGATACTGCACCAGAGATCAAAGTAAAAAATGGGGCTTTCTTCAATCACTTCTCTTCCTCCCCCAGCTAAACTCTAGTACATTTTCCAAATTATCTTGTAAGAAGAAGAAGAAGATGTGTAGATTATAAAATAAGTTGTATTTACAAAGGGAACCCTAGCAAAGGAAGTTGTATCTCAAGAAATAGAGAATCGTGTGGCCTATGTTATTGATAAAGGCAATTTACCCTTGATTGAAGAAGATCCATATTCTCCACATTTTTTTCTCTAAATAAAAATAATTACAGCATGCCATGGCTTTATCATGCCATGAGGAAACAATCAGAGTGAAACAAATAGAATTAGATGTTCTCCGTTCAACTGTGAAAGGTAAGGACTTGATGATTTCTAATTTGAAACAAAGGTGGGAAGAATCTATTACTAGATTTAGTGACCAAGCAATAATTTTTCAAGGAATATAAGTGGAATAGACTACGGTCCATAATCTAATGTTTTTATAAACCCAAGAATTGAGTAATTTGTAGAATTCTTTTGCTATCAAGAAAACTTGAATTACTGATTTTTAGAATTCTTTTGCTATCAAGGACACTTGGATTACTGATTTATAGAATTATCTTTCTATCAAGGACACTAAGATTACTGATTAAAAAAATGCCAATATTGATAAGCATAATCTAATTACTAACCTGAGATAAATTATTTATGATAGAAATACAATGATTTCCTAACATACTAATAGAATAATAGAGCTCACCACTAAAATTTTTGAGTTACAAGCCTCTATTCAAGCCATGTAAAGAGAAACATGAGAGATTATAGTTCAGACAAAGGGTCCGACAAGAGTTTCTCCATCTTTCCCTATTCCATTACATGAAATAATATTTGCCTGGCATATCACCTAGAACAAAATTTAAAAATTGAAGGATGAAAATGCCAAAATTAAAGAGGAATATCAAAATCAATTAGCAGAATCCCAACTATAATTACAAAAATCATAGGCTTCTATCCAACACATTTGTGTTATTTTTGAGAAACTATTAACATGTAGATAACCTTCACTAGTTTATGATCTTTTCTTAGATAATCAATTTTATAAATGGTAAATTTAGTTAATTTCCCTAGTTTTTTCACATATGATTAAAGATGAGCATGTATTTATGGACATTTTTCTAAAGATCACTGAAGAAAGGTAATATGCCATTTATGAGTTATATACTTTCAATTTATTGTTAGGATATTAATCTAGTTTTTTTTATAAATTTATATGTTAGAGAGATACAATAGTGTGCCCTTCTCTTCACTCTAAAGAACCAAATGGCATGGAAATAATAGATATTTAAAATTATAAAGCACCACTAGGTTATGTATAAGACCATAATTTCTAGAAGCAAAGAAACATATTTCTTATTTTTAACCACTATATCATATGAATATGAAGAATAAGTATCATGATCTATTGAGATATAATATTATTGATTTTAGAGATTTTATAAACCACCATTATGCCAATGGTTTCAATGTAAGTATTACCAGGTGGGAGACATTCCCTGTTGAGTTGAAGCATAGGGAAGTCCTCACCCCACCAATATTAAATGGAGTCTAAAAAGAGCCAAAGTAGTTTGCCAGATAATTACTCAAAACTTAGAGGAAAGAGGTTCAAATGCCTGGATTGTAATGAGGTTTAGGCCTCCTATCATTCTATGTCCTTTATATCCATTACAGTGTTGGTATTCTCGAGTAGAAGTTGAATTAGAAGCCTAAGTGTATGTAGTTCTAAAATATCTTAGATTATTTCCAAGGGGCCACCATGACTAGGGCGATCATTTTAAAGTTTATGATCTGAGTCAAAGGTTTGAATCAAGAAATTTGGATTAAGGATCAGTCATCCCACTTTTTTTACTAGAGGACTTACAAAAGGTAAAGAATGGGGGATAACTAATGAGAATTTCATATAGCTCATCATAGTTATATAAACTATCCCTAAGGTGTTGCATTTGGTTATATATTGTATTACATTTAATTGTTTAAAGTTTGATCTAAGTAGGATTTGAATGTAATTTATTCATTATTTGTATGTAATTTATTGATGATTCTTTACCTTTATTGTGTCTTACTTGGGTGAATAACATAGTTTTGAGTAAAGCAACACATCCCATGGATGGGGTAACTTTTAGTAGAGGAACACAACCCAAAGATGGGGTAATTTGAGTACAACAAAACATCCTAATGAGGGGTAGTTTTGAGAAGGCAACACATAGTTTTTACAACTCTTTTGGCTACAATTTTTAGTATTCAACAAGTGAGCTCTGATGATTGAACACTTAAAAGACACTCTAAAGACACTCCGTAATTGATTTTAATATGATCTAGGTGTGCTTTGAAGATGTGCATAAGATGATCTAAATAAGTCTAAGAATGCTCTAAAGATTTGTATAGGGTGATAAGAAGACTTGTACCAAATGCTTTGAAGATATCTAGATGTGCTCTGAAGAATACAATAATTATGTGTAATACATGCTACTAAGTGAAATTAGGAGAATTTTACTATAATTTAAAAAAAAATTAAAATTTTGATTCGATGTAAATGTTAGATGGTAACCATAAAAGAAAGGAGTAGCCATATAAATCTTCATCCCCCTACTACTTCCCACTCCTCAAAAACTTCTCTCTAAACAATATTTGCCCCTATATAATAGTTACAAATATTTTATAAGTAATTGTTAATATAAATTGATGCATGGGACCCCTCTACCAAAGAATATCGATGCACAAGGGAAAAGTTCACCACCCCAAATAATAATGACAGGTGCTATTCAATTATTCATTTATTGAATTTTATGACGTAGCATGAGGGGAAAGTTTACCACCCCAAAAAATGACTTTTCAACTCAATCTAAAATGGAAACAATTTTTAGTATCTGAACAGAGCCAAAAAATGAACGATGTGATGGGATAGAGATGGTGGAACCATTGAAACCATCTTGCATCACAAAGCATTTTTATTATGATTATTTGCTTATAGTTAATTAAAAAAAAATTACTTTCCCCTCACATTCCCCATTTGGTTTCCTATTTAATACAATTAATCGCTAAACAATCCTAATCTCCACCATTTCATCATCTTAGCCATTTCATAACAAAAATCTAGGTCTATCTAAATCTCAATGATTTCATAACTTAAAGAAATAAACAATGAATAAAAGGTTCATGTCAAGAAAAACAAATCACACATTTTAGATATAATAAAACAATATATTACATATATTAAAAACTTAACAAGAAGCACCTATAAAAATGATAGTGAAAAATGGGGTCAAAGCTTCCACCACTAACACCACACCTATAGAAATGATAGTGAAAATGGGGTCAATGCTTCCACCAGTAACACCATAGTTAACCTAATAGTCGATAAAAGAATATTTTTTGGCCTTCAAAAGGGAGAGAGAAAGATAGATAAAATAATGGAAAGAGAAAAAAATAAACATAACCTTAATTTTAAAGCACATGGGAAAATTATTTTAAAAAGTATTTAATATATATTTAAACATTTAAAAAATTATGTACATTATTTAATAAAAGTAATTAATGATTTAAAAATAAATAAAAATAAATAATAAACATAGATAGTTTTTTAATATAAAAATATTTACAAATTTTAATTATTTATTATATTTATTCTAATTAAAAAAGTTGGTTCATATTTATTCATTAAACTACATGATTAAATTGTTTAATAGGGATTTGACTCATTATTTTTTATCCCCCATAGAATACATTTGAGATAATTTAATTTACCAATTGAAACCCTATGAGAGTGAGTCACCTTTCTTGAATTAACAAACTATTAATATTTGGAGATGAATTCGACCCCAAAATCGTAATTAGAATAAATGATGAAAAATCATACCTAGTAACCCAAAACTTAGACTTGGGAAAGAATTTTATGAGGTTATCTAAATTATGGTTATGTGAGAGAAAAAGTAGTCTACACCATACAAATCTATAAACATTAAGTTTTCATTTATGATAACAAGTCATGTGATATCTCAAAGTAGAGTAAGGTTAAACATTTCAGCCTATAATACATTGAGTACTTCAACTTTGAATCCCAATATTAGGGTTGAAACCAAGGGAGTTACAATTTTTACGTAGAGATTGTGCTAATGATTTAAAAATAATAGGCTCTTACATAATAAGTGGAGTTTCATCCACATTATTTGAATATGTAACATAAGCAAATTGTCTTAAATAAGGATTTGACTCCTTAAATTTTAGCCCCCACCCCTAGGAATTATACCTTTGAGATAATTTAATTCACCAATTCAAATACATTTAAGGGTGAGTTACCTTTATTGATCTTAAAAAATAATATTTGGAGAGGAATTTGACCCCATAATGGTAATTAAAATAAGTGACACAATATCATACATAGTAACTTAAAGACCTCTTAGGAAAGGATTTTGTGTGCTTATCTAAATTATGGTTATGTGAGGGCATATTAAGTAGTCTACCTTAGAACACTTACTATATATAGTATTTCTATATATAGACTTTGAATCCACTTATAGATATTTAAATGTAGATTTTTATAATTTAGGTAAACTCATTCCAATAAAACAACAACAAACTTGTCACAACAAATTACACTTGATGGGTATCCTACAATGGGTTTTTGGATCACATCTAGGTGATCATCAAAATTTAAAAATGTTCAATAATCTGCTACAAGACCATAGTGTAATGAAAATTATAGAATTTCAAATATGTAAATTAAAGTAAAATTATCATCATGGAACTTTGGAACTGATGGTAATGATTTAGAAACAATTATTAGGCTCTTGCATAATATGTGGAGTTTCATCCACATGTTTGGAAGATGTAAAATTATTAATTATTAGGAGAAACAAATGTTGGTGGTATAATGGTAGGCATACACATTGGAATAGATGTTGTCTTTCAAACATATATGTCTGCTTTAAAATTTTATCATATTTATAAGCCCAAAATTCTTCTTGGTCACTTCTAATTTTTTAACACCATTGTAACAAAAAAAAGCAATTTCTCCATTGCAATCACCAGGACAAAACCTCGTCACCCAGAATTGTTCTCCTTATCCAATGAATACAGATGCCCCCTGATTGAAACCAAGAGAGTTGTAATTTTGACGTAGTGATTGTGCTAATGATTTACAAAAAATAGGCTCTTGCATAATAAGTGGAGTTTCATCCACATTTTTTGAATTTAATGTAACATAAGCAAATTATCTACATTTATAGATTTAACTCCTTAATATTTATCCCCCCCTAAAATTATACCTTTGAGATAATTTTAATAACCAATTCAAATACCTATTAGGGTGAGTCATCTTTATTAAACTTATAAACTAATATTTGGAGATGAATTCAACCCCAAAATGGTAATTAAAATAAGTGACACAAAATCACACCTAGTAACTCAAAGACCTCTTGGGAAAGGATTTTGTGTGTTTATCTAAATTACATTTGATGGGTCTCTTACCATGGGTTTTTAGATCACATCTAGGGGATCATCATAATTATAAAATATTTAGTAATCCCAAAAAAAACCATAGTACAATGAAAATTATAGAAGTTCAAATATGGAAATAGAAGTAAAACTATGATCATGGAACTTTGGAATATATGGTAATGATTTATAAATAACTATTAGGCTCGTACATAATAAGCAGAGTTTCATCCACATTTTTTAAATATGTTACATTAAAAATTATTAGAAGAAATAAGTGGTGGTGGTATAACGGTAGGAATACACATTGAAATAGATGGTGTCTTTTGACCATATATGTCCACCTTAAGTTTTTATCATATTTCTAAATGCTAATTTCTTCTTGGTCACTTCTATTTTATTTAATGCCATTGTAACAAAAGTAATTTCTCTATTTCAATCACCAAGATAGAACTTGATCACCCACACCTATGCTCCTTATCCAGTGAATATAGATGCCCCTTGATCAAAACCAATGGATTTGTAATTTTGACATAGATATTGTGCTAATAGGTGGAGTTTCATCCACATTTTCTAAACTTGATGTAACATAAGCAAATTGTCTAAATTTAAGGATTTGAATCTTTAATATTTAGCCTACCCCTCACCCCCCTACTAAAATTATACCTTTGAGATAATTTAATTCACCAAATCAAATACCTTTGAGGGTGAGTTACCTTTCTTGAACTTGCAAACTAATATTTGGAGATAAATTAAACCCAAAGATGGTAATTAAAGTGACATAAAATCATACCTAGTAACTTAAAGACCTCTTGGGAAAGGATTTTGTGTGCTTATCTAAACTACAATAAATGGGTCTCCTACCATGGGTTTTTGGATCACATCTAGGGGATCATCAAAATTAGAAAATGTTCAATAATCCACTATAAGACCATAATACAATGAAAATTATAGAAGTTCAAATATGGAAATAGAAGTTAAATTATCATCATGGAACTTTAGAAGCAATGGTAATGATTTAGAAATAATTATTAGGCTCTTGTATAATAATTGGAGTTTCATTCAAATTTTTTGAAGATGTAACATTATAAATTATTAGGAGAAATAAGTGGTGGTGGTATAATTGTAGGCATACACATTGGAATAGATGGTGTATTTAGAACATATATATCAACTTCAAATTTTTATCATATTTTTAAACTCAAAATTATTCTTGGTCACTTCTAATTTTTTTAATGCCATTATAACAAAATCAATTTCTTCATTACAATCACTAAGATAAAGCTTGATCACCCACAACTGTACTCCTTATCGAGTGAATATAGATGCCCCAATCAGAACCAAGGGAGTTGCAATTTTGACATAGAGATTGTGCTAATGATATAGAATAGATAAGCCCTTGCATGATAATTGGAGATTCATCCACTTTTTTTTAACTTGATGTAACACAAACAAATTATCTAAATTTAGGGATTTGACTCTTTAATATTTAGCCCCCACCAGAATTATACCTTTAACATAATTTAATTCAATAATTCAAATACCTATGAGGGTGAGTCACCTTTCTTGAACTTACAAACTAATATTTGGAGGTGAATTCAACTCAAACATGGTAATTAAAATAAGTGACACAAAATCATACCTATTAACTCAAAGACCTCTTGTGAAAGGATTTTTTGTGCTTATCTAAATTACACCTGATGGGTCTCATACCATGGGTCTTTGGATCACATCTAGGGGATTATCAAAATTTAAAAATGTTCAATAATCTACTCCAAGACCATAGTACAATGAAAATTATAGAAGTTTAAAAATGGAAATAGAAGTAAAATTATCATCATTGAACTTTGGAACTGATGGTAATGATTTAGAAATAGTTATTAGGCTCTTGCATAATAAGTAGAGTTTCATCCATGTTTTTTAAAGATGTAACATTATTAATTATTAGGATAAACAAGTGGTCATCGTATAATTGTATGCATACACATTGGAATAGATGGTGTTTTTCGAACATATATGTCCACTTCAAAGTTTTATCATATTTCTAAACCCAAAATTCTTCTTTGTCTCTTCTAATGTTTTTAATGCCATTGTAATAAAATAAAATTCTCCATTCTAATCACCAAGACAAAACTTGATCACCCATAACTATGTTCCTTATCCAATGAATATAGATGGCTCCTAATTGAAACCAAGGGAGTTAAAATTTTGATGTAGAAATTGTGCTAATGATTTATAAGAAATAGGCTCTTACATAGTAATAGGAGTTTTATCCACATTTTTTTGAACTTGATGTAACATAAGCAAATTGCCTAAATTTAGGGATTTGACTATTTAATATTTACCCCCCCACCTAAAATTATACTTTGATGTACTTTAAATCTCTAATTCAAATCCCTGTGAGGGCAATTCACCTTTCTTGAACTTACAAACTAATATTTGAAGATGAATTCAACCTGAAAATGGTAATTAAAATAAGTGACACAAAATCATACCTAGTAACTCAAATACATCTTGGAAAAGGATTTTGTGTGCTTATCTAAATTACATTTGATGGGTCTCCTACCATGGGTTTTTGGATCACATCCAAAGGATCATTAGAATTAGAAAATGTTCAATAATCCATTAAAATACCATGGTAAAATGAAAATTATAGAACTTCAATTTTGAAAATAGAAGTAAAATTATTGTCATGGAACTTTGGAACTGATGATAATGATTTATAAATAATTATTAGGCTCTTTCATAATAAGTGAAGTTTCATCCACATTTTTTGAAGATATAAAATTATTAATTATTAATATAAATAAGTGGTGTTGTTATAATGGTAGGCATACACATTGTAATAGATCATGTCTTTCAAACATATATGTCCACTTCAATTTTTTATTGTATTTCTAAATCCAAAATTGATCTTGGTCACTTCTAATTTTTTTAGTGCCATTGTAACAAAATAAATTCTCTATTGCAATCACCAAGACAAAACTTGATAGCCCACAAATGTGCTCCTTATCCTATGAATATAGATGCCCCCTGATCAAAACCAAGGGAGTTGTAATTTTGACATAGAGATTGTGCTAATGATTTAGAAAAAATAGGATCTTGCATAATAAGTGGAGTTTCACCCATATTTTTTGAAGATGTAACATAAGAAAATTTTCTAAATTTAGGGATTTGACTCCTTAATATTTAGCTTCTCTTCAATAATATACTTTTGAGATAATTTAATTCACTATTTAAAATACTTGTGAGGGCGAATTGCCTTTCTTGAACTTACGAAAAAATATTTGGAGATGAATTCAACCCCAAATGGTAATTAAAATAAGTGACATAAAATCATACCTATTAAATCAAAGACCTATTGGGAAAGGATTTTGTGTGCTTATCTAAAGTACACTTGATGGGTCTCCTACCATGGGTTTTTGGATAGCATTTAAGGGATCATCAGAATTAGAAAATGTTTAATAATATGATATAAGACCATAGTACAATGAAATTATAGAAGTTTAAATATGGAAGTAGAATTAAAATTATCATCATGGAACTTTAGACCTAATGGTAATGATTTAGAAATAATTATTAGGCTCTTGCATAATAAATGGAGTTTCATCCATATTTTTTGAAGATGTAACATTATTAATTATTAGAAGAAATAAGTGGTGGTGGTATAATGGTAGGCATACACATTGGAATAGATGGTGTCTTTTGAACATATATGTCCACTTCAAATTTTTATCATATTTCTAAACCCAAAATTCTTCTTGGTCACTTCTAATTTTTTTAATGCCATTTCACAAAAAGAAATTTCTCCATTGCAGTCACCAAGATAAAACTTGATCACCCACAACTATGCTCTTTATCTAGTGAATATAGATGCCCCCTAATTGAAATTAAGGGAGTTGTAATTTTGACATAGAGATTGTGTTAATGATTTTTAAAAAATAGGCTCTTTCATAATAAGTGGAGTTTTATCCACATTTCTTGAAGATGTAACATAAGGAAATTGTCTAAATTTAAGGATTTGACTCCTTAACATTTAGCCCCCCAAGGAATTATACTTTGAAACAATTTAATTCATCAATTCAAATACCTGTGGGGGAAAGTCACCTTTCTTGAACATACAAAATAATATTTGGAGATGAATTCAACCCCAAAATGGTAATTAAAATAAGTGACACAAAATCATATCTAGTAACTCAAAGACCTCTTGGGAAAGGATTTTGTGTGCTTATCTAAATTAATATGGTTATGTGAGTGTATACTAAGAAGTCTACCTTAGAAGAGTTACTATATATATAATATCTCTATATATAGACTTTGAATCCACTTATAGATATTTAAGTGTAGATTTATATAATTTAGGGAATTTCATTCCAATAAAATAACAATAGAGTCATCACAAAAAATTACACTTGATGGGTCTCCTACCATGGGTTTTTGGATCACATCAAGGGGATCATTAAAATTATAAAATGTTCAATAATCTACTACAAGACCATAGTACAATGTAAATTTTAGAATTTCCAATATGGAAATAAAAGAAAAATTATCATCATGGAATGTTGGAACTAATGGTAATGATTTCGAAATAATTATTAATAAGCTTTTGTGAATGCATAAGAAGTGGATTTTCATCCACAATTTTTTAAATATATAACATTATTAATTATTAGGAGAAACAAGTGCTGGTGTTATAATAGTACACATACACATCATTGCAATAAAATTGGTTTCTTTCAAACATATATGTCCACTTCAAATTTTTATCATATTTTTAAACCCATAATTCTTCTTGATCACTTCCAATTTTTTTAGTGCCATTGTAACAAAAGTAATTTTTCCATTACATTCACCAAGAAAGAAACTGATCGAAACTAAGGTAGTTAGATTTTTGACATAGTGATTGTGCTAGGAGGTTATCTCTTTACATGAAGAATGCAAGCCATCGTAGACTAAAACATTACACGGTGATTCAGATCTTGAGAAGTTTGTACCCATAAATATCTTTAAGATAAACTTATTTTGACATCAATGTCATGGGTTTGGAGTAATTAGTAGGTTTAATTATTGATTTATAATATTTTGCTTAACATAACCCTTATTATTGAATATTGATGTGGAAGTAAAATTAAAGAGGCACAAGGATGCCATCAACCCAGACTCCCTCATGTCATGGGATTCCATCAATCCAACTAATAATACCCTCTATACTTCATTAATGTCAATCTGCCATCTAAATCCTTTCATATATTTTAATATTAATCAATATTATTATATCAAATAATATATATGTTAATATAGATTATAATTCAATATTATATGTATAACAAATCTAATGAAAATCATGTGCATAACAAATTATATCAAAAAGCAAATCTATCAAGCATTATTAAGAAATGGGCATTAAATTAAAATAATCACATATCTGTGAAGGTTAAATCACATATCCGTGCATCATTATCAATTGGACATGTAGTGAAGTGATTTAAAAATCATCATTTATAGGGCCAAATCACATCAATCGAGTAAAATTAAGAATCACAAAACATGATTTATTAAGATTATAGAAATTATAATATATGTGTATATTATTATTAATGGTACAAAAATAACATTACATTTTTAATAAATTAAATGAATGTTTATTCTATATAATGCCACATAACATCAAGAAATGGGTAAATGTGATCACATGTACAGATTAAAAACTCCGTGGTACTTCATCATGTGTATAGTAGATAAGGTAGATTACTTCAAAGAGTAAATATTTCAAACATTATTATGTTTGGGAGGAATTAAATTAAAACATTCAATCACATCACCATTGAAATTGTCACAAGCATTAAATTTGATGTTGCAGATGACACTTGGCATTCATGAAAGTTGGCAGTAAAGCATGTGAATTATTAATTTTTAGTATTCCTTAGAACTTGGTTATAAAAAGTCTGTGGACTATTAGATTACATACAAATTATTCCATGAAATGAAGTCTATTCTACTTTTATACAAAATAACCATCAAATTTTAGTTAATGATCAGGGCTTTTGACCTCCAGTTTAAATTAGTGATACACAATTATTCTATTCAAAAGATTCAAATTAAGATAAAGCACACATGAATATCTATCCCAATTATTTTATTTCTCCACTCCAATCTTTTGGTTTATTTCTCAATTTTATAAGACTACAATGATAATTTGCTCACTAATTTCAATTTTGAAGTCTGACTATGAGATGTGTTTATTGGTGTTTCTGACTATAGGTGCTGGAAATTGAGCTAGAGATGTGTTCATCAGTTCCCATGGATAAGACTGTTTGGTGATTTATGACTCATGTATGTCATGGCCTTGTTCATGGTTTTTTTGTAATGCATAGTTACTAAGATTAATGTATTCAACGCACTTGTTTACAAATTCAAGAATACCAATAAATGATAACCAACCATTGTCATCAACTATGATTAGTGATAGTTAGCATTTTTCAATTTTGAAACCTTAGTAGGTGCATCTCAATGATGTGATTAGATAGTTTGTATGTGCCCTTGCAGCCTTCTATATTCTATTATCCATCTACAAGGATGTGAATCATGTTTTATGTTATTTGGAATGGAAAATTATCTCTATCTATTAGATTTTATTTCATTCTACTTCTATAGTTTTAGTCTTTGTTCATATAATAAGTTGTAGTTCATAATTCTTTCTCCTTTACGGTTTGTGATGCATCGGGATCTAATCTATTTTATGAAATAAAAAAGCTTTTGACAGGATAGGTTGGGTGCATATCTGATTATAGTGGTGTTTCTAATTAGATTTGATGTAAATTAATAATGGTGCTCTATGCTCTAATAATACATTGGAATAGATGGTATCTTTGGAATATATATGTCCACTTTAGTTTTGACGTAGAGATTACACGCAAAATGCAATACATCATAGACTAAATCATTACATAGTGACTCAAATATCGATCGGTCTACACCCATAATTATATTTAAATATGAACTTAATTAATATTTTGACATTTTCAAAGGTCTGAAATTACTAGGTTTAATTATCAATTATAATTTTACCCCTCTCTCCAATACATATATACATACAAAGTATGTCATGATATGTGTGTGTGCATGTGTGAAGAGTTGTGTACATGGACAAGGGTGAGTACATAATGAAGCAAAATAAATTTTGTAAATTTGTATATGTTTCCATATTTTTGATCCCCTCTCGTGCACATGAGAAAAATAAACCAAGCAAAACTCTGCACATTTCCTAGTTAAGTTGAAAGCATAAAAATTGATTTGATTTTATGAAAATCTATGTGGTCTGATGGAAGCTTAGGGCTGGCCTGGGTAGTAGTGAAGCCTACTTGGATGCCTTTTACAGTCAGGCCTAGGGTGCCCTCAAAAACACTTTGGAAAGTCTTTTTACAACATGTGCAAAGGATATATATATATATATGTGCAAAGGATATATATATATATATATATATATATATATATATATATATATATATATATATATATATATATATATTCTTGGATACCTAGTACAATCAGGCCTAGGGTGCCCTCAAACACACTTTGGAAAGTCTTTTACAACATGTGCATAGGGTGTGTGTGTGTGTGTGTGTGTGTGTGTGTGTGTGTGTGTGTGTGTGTGTGTGATTAAGTAATATTATAAATAAATTATATATCTTATTTTAAATATACTAGAGGAAAGGCCCCAATAGATGTGCATGTTCTAATTACCAAATAGTGCTTTTGTTAACATGCCCTATATTGATGGATTATATTGGTGTGTATAAATATTAAAGTGCACCAGAAGATAAACATGTAGTATCTAATACTTGTTGAATATTTATTCTATAAAATTACAAGTAAACAATCATATCTTGACAAGTAAGACTCATGTATTGATACTCTTATACAAAGCTATTGGTATTCTAAAGGTTATGTTTTGGTCATAGGTTTAAAAATGCATTTTATGAACTCTCATGATAAAATGGGTTATATCATATTAAAAATTTGTATAATGTGTTAGACGTTAAAACCTTAGTTATAAGTAGTTAAGACGACATATTAAAATTTTCAAAATCTAATGTGATGTTATGGCACCTTAATTTGATGTCTAAAGTTAGGGTGTATGGCTAATGGGACCCTTCTCCTATACCGAAATATATAATATATAGTTATAATTTGATATATAAACTATATTAACATATATATTATATAATAACAATAATAAAATATAGAATATAATATTCTAATATTATATTACATTATGTAATATATATTTTTATTATATATTTTAAATAAGTATTAGATATTTTAATATAATATATATAAATATAATTTTAATATATTAAATATATCACTCACCTTCAGTTTGACTTGACTAATTGAGGTGCATTTTTGTTTAGAAATAGGTGGGAGTCCCCAGTGAATTTGAAAGTCAATTTTACTTTTCAAAATAGGGTCTATATAATTTTCACACTTTTAAAAGAGTAACAAAAACCACCGAACATGTCTGACCACTAATATATTACTATTTCTATATATTCTTAATTTTTTCTAAACATGCACTGTAGAGCATTGAAAGATCAACATAGAATAGGTTGTAGAGTGTCCAAAGCATTGACCATATTTTCTACAATCTTTTTTGCAAATCCTTATTTTCAGGTATTTAATCTTAATAGTGTTTAATATATTATTTTACTCCATCTAAAATGTGCATTAAATCCTTATTTTTATATATTTAATCCTAATAGTGTTCACTATTTTTTTACTCTATCTAAAATGTGCGATTTATCTTTTTTTACTTGGCCCTTTTATTCATTATTTAGCACCTTAATATGTAGCAAATCGCTAAGATTCAGATAGTCTACCTAGATTATTGTAATATGTTTTTTCCTAGTGGAGCACTCCCAACTATGATGTCATTGAGCCTTCTATTGAAGGAGAGTGCACATGTCCATTATCTGAGCAAATAGGGTTTTCAAATTCCAACACTAAAATTTAATAAAATAATACAATAAATATTATTCCAAGTGTTTTGCTTGTAAATACTTAAATCAATTTTTAATAAAAAAATATTATAATTTTTAAGAATGTGTCAATATCAGGGATGCCCTGGGTTGGCCTAGGTACCATTTATCCCTACTGTAAATCTCATTTCAAAAGTAAAATAAGTTGAAGGAGTCAAGTGGGTTTATAATCAAAAATGGGTAGACTCTACCCATTGTAATTCATTATGGGTAGACTTCTTGTTTGGTTTAAAATCTATTGAAAATAGTCACACAATAATTACTTTGCACCTTTATTGATCATCTTCATCATTTGGTGAAAATTAACTAATTGTGTAAATTTAGCTAATAAACCATGCAATTCAAATGTCCTTCCTTCAAGACATATAACCTAGAATTCAAAGAAACCATTCAAATTCAAGACATAAAACTATAAATTGAGAGAAAAGCTATTTAGCAATTCACATATCAAATGTGGACAATATTTTTAGAATTCATTGATTATATTAATTACTTCAAGTGCACAAAATTCTCTCTTTTACAAATGGTAATACATGCCTTTATATAAAGGTCAAGCAATACACCAGTCAATTACAATGTACAAGTGTGCAAAAGATGAGGACAATTATCCTTACAAGTTATAGAATACACTTTTTCTTCACATTTATACTAACCTAGGGGTAATATGCTACTATAATATCATATGCCCTATAAAAAAATATTCCTATTCTAGATATTAAAATGTTCTTTACAAAAAGGAATATTAGTCACTAGGTAAGCCCTGTTGATGCTTATAAATGAACCACACATGATCTTAATGTTCAAAGAACACTTCTCATTTTATAATTTAAGAATTTTAGGGCATGAGTAGTAGGTTTTAAAAATATAGTTTCCTATCATGAAATTGTACCAGAGCAAGATGAACTATTCCACAATATTTGTCAGATTTGATGGTTGTGAGCCACCTTGGTTTGTTGCTTTGTGAGCCCATGTTGATACTTGGTTAATTGCCCCAGATTTAAACTACAAACTAGACTAACCAATTATGGATGAGGTATTCAAGCTAAGATGAATTTTTTAAAGAAAAGAGAAAAAGGAAGGGTAAATTAGGAAAGAAACAAGTGATTACTAGTTTTAATCATGAACATTATGACAAAGTTTCAAGAACACTGAGCATATATCTAACGAGTATATAATGTAAATTAGCTTATGTTCACATTTCATTACACACTAAGAAGAATTTTGAAGATGAGATGAAGTTACAAGTAGGAACTAAATCCACTGTAAAATTTGACTAATGCATTTAAATAGCTTATGCACATCCTTTATGCAGAGCAAATAAAATGAAGTAAATTTGAGATCATTTCAAATAACCTAACATAACACAAGTTATCGACCTTGTAAATAATTATACAACCCAGTATTTGAATAAACTATTCATATTCATGACCTAGACAAGAAATTAAGAGACTATCTTAGTAATCAACACATCAAAATGGACAATCCTTGTAGAATTCTTTTATTGTATTAGTTGCTTCGAGTGTAAAAAAATGGATCAAAATCCTCCCTTTTACAAAATGATAATACATGCCTTTATATAAGATCTAGGCAATATATCGATTAATTACAAAATATAATTGTACAAAGATAAAGACAACTATCTTTATAAGTCTAAGCTTGGCAAACATGGTCCCAAAAAGTTGCTCAATTCTATTGATGAACTTCTTGTCATCTTCTTAGATCTCTTCCACCTTGGTGTGTCAATCACTTAATATTTGAAACTTATTAATAAAAATTCCAATTATTGCACCTAAGTGTCCCATACTTATGGTTCTAAAGTTTGGTATCTTCTTCCTCACTTGAATGTTGAAGAGCTAAGTAATCTTGTTCTCTGAGGCCTGCTATTGGGTGACCAAGTCTTTGGATAATGAACTTTATTCCTATAATGCACTCTACCTTAGTTTCATTAACTTTATTTCCTTAAACATGTCATAAAATTATTCATTAATCATTTTGATCATGGCATCTAGGAGTGATAGAATAGTCTACATTTACAAATTCTCCTTTTCCCTTTATAAATTCTTGATCCTTTGCTTTAAATCCTAGACTCTAGTCATAGCCTATTGTGATTATGCTTCTATTAATATTTCCACATCCTCTTCATTTATGGTATCCCCACCATGTTCTTGTCCTATAGTAGGGGTTAACCCTATAAAAGGTTCCACTTTTTAAAAGTTGAATTCTTATATCCCAACCATAGTTGTCTTCGTTATAATATTCTCTAAGCCTGTTATCTCAAGATTGAAGTGCAATATTATAATAGACTCCCTAAATTTAGGAGTCTTTTGGATCTTTATCCCTCTACTTCTTGATGCTCCCAGATCATCCATCATTTTGTCCTCTAGGCCTTAGGTGACTACAATTCTTCTCTCCTCTTGTTCCTTTACAATTTACTTCATCCAATACTACATATCTTCATGAAGTCTAGGGTTAGAAACTCTTGTTAAGGCCTAAGAGTGAGAAAGAGATGGGATGTTTGTCAATTTCCCATAGATGAACTAGTTAGGAATGACTGGTCCATGGATTGTAAATTCATCACTAAATATATTGAATTCACTATTGCGATGAGTGAAGGTCAACCTAGGCCTCTTTCTTGGCTTCATAGGGACCAATTCTAATTCTACCTTCCTCTCCTCTTATGGTGCCATAGGGGCAACCTCCTTTCCTATATCCTTAGAGGTTTCCTCCTCCTTATCTAAACCATAATCATCTATAACATCCTTAAGGGCACCCTCAAGTGTTTTTTTAAGCCCAAGGCAATCATGTCAATGTAATGAACTAGGGAAGGTGGTTTTTATGGGAGTACTAAAGGTGGTGGCCCCTCTCCAAGTCTCTCTTCCAGCTCTACCTCTCCAACCTTCTCCTTTCCTTTATATTATTCCTCTTGAACTTGCATTACACCTTGTTACTGGGATTTTGGCTCAGATTGCTTTTCTAGAGGTTGTTCATGAGTTATTATAGATGGTCTAGGTAATAAGTGATATTGTATTGGATACATCTACCATATTTTCCTAAATGTATTATTATCTCTAGTCAATTTATGTTCTAGTTTGATATTATAGTCTGAGATGGTATCCAACACCTCCTTAAAGTTTTTGGCTTTGATGTAGATGGTATCATGAACCCCAAGTTGATGCACATAATCAATATTTGGGATCTTCTTATATTTTAAATGATTAGCCACTTTATTCTTAAGATCCCACATTGGAGTTCATCCAAATGGAAACCAAATGAGTCCCTATGTGTGGACATGATTTTCACTTATTTACATTCTTTGATCAATTTTTTTCCAATATTAAATTGGAAGGGGTGGAGTGGACCCTTCCTCTTTTCCTTTCACATTTTTTCAATTCCCTAAATGAGCTGAGAGGCAATCTCTTACTCTACAAGATAATTTAGGACATGCACCGATAGATTGAAAGCTTGGGGCATGATCCCCTCTATCCTTATAACTATGCAATTAGGATAGTACCATATGTCCCCAATCATTTCAACATACCTCTTGATGAGGGGGTGGACCTTAGGCATGGGAACATCTATAATGGCTTCAACTAAAGCTAGATAAATGCAGTCATAAATAAACTGCATATGATTCCTATACTTGAAGATGTGTAGCTTTGAATAGTAGTGTGAGATGGTTGTCCTACCTTCTAGAAACCATTTCCTAATACTAGGGAAGGTAGTTGAAGAAAGAAGTGTATAAAGTAGGTATGACATCATGAATAAATGTTTGGAGGAGTTTTTCCTAATGGAATTAAATTTCTTGGCTAGGAAAATGCTAATTATATCTCCAATTTGAGGGGTAAGATTATCTTCAACCATGAAGTGTATATAGGGGACCCAAATTTAGTTTACATAAATGGTTGAAGAGGATCTAGAGGCTTGCTTCAATGGGGTCATTACTATCCTAATTCCCTCTCTAAATTGGACCACAAGGATTTTACCGTCAATGATTTTAAAGACATGGGGTCCTTGGATGAGCTAAGGTCTTAAGATAGAGTCCAAGTCATAGTTATCGATCCATTCCTTGATTTTTGAAAGGTCCAAATAGGGAAAAGGTATTTTATAATACTTTTTGAAGTCAATAGGGGAAATAGAGGAAATCCCTTTTAAAATTCCTTCCCTAATGATCCACTCATTTCCAATCCTATCATAAACAAAAATTAGGGAAAGGACATTAATATAGTGCAGTACCTCTGTTTTAGCTATGGCATGATGGAGGCTAGTCATCTGGACTATAACTAGATCATAATACCTCCTATTGATGGTGGTGATCCTCTGATCCTCCTTGAAGATGGGTTGTAACTCGATTTATCATGAAGAAGAGTTATGACTAACTCCTAATGCCTTGAATGTTCAATGCTACTAGGTCTAATTCCATGTCTTTGAAGATCTAGCCTTCACTATCCATAGACAAATATAACTTGGCCTCTTTTGTCAATTATTACCTACCTGACACCATGATTTCTATGTAATTTTACTACTAACTTAATTGTTTATGACCTTGGTGAAAGCTCTTTCATGCTTAAGATTATAATTGACTTCTTCTTAGATCAAATTATAATTAAATAAATTTGCTCGTAACACTTTTATTCAAGGTTTAGGGTTTTGAGCTTTAATGGTGGACAATATATAAGTCTTAGCTTAATACATGCCTTGGATTTGGTTTGGACCTTTACCTTAATAATTTTTAATTTTTTAGCCCATAAGATATTATATTTTATCATTTTCTACTTGTATGGTGCCTATATTGCATTGGTCTAGACCTTCATGTCATATTTAATAAATGCCTATAAGCACTAGCCATTTGTATTTAAAATACCTTCTTTTATTTTGCATCATCAAATAAAAATCTTAGATTAGCATGCGTCATTGATTGTAATCTAGGTCTTTGCCTATCATTGGCTCTATCTATTCCAAGCCTCATGGTTGTGACACTTAGAATTTTGACATGCCTCACAATTCTTCGTATCTTACATCAGTCAACTATTAAAAACTCATGGTCACCTACACATTGTTAGATCATCCTTCAGTAATATAGAATGAATCATTATATCATCTATTAATTCCCCTTCGAATGGGCTTTCACCATGCATCAAGCCCATAGGGTCTCAGGGATCCATTATAGAGTATTCAGGTCCCTCATGATATTAGATTATCCTCTTATGATGAAGCATATTTCATTTATTTGTAGAGATACACTAACTTTAAGTTAGTAGCCTCATGACTAAATGGTTATATGAGTGTCAATTTTAAGCTTGTTAAATATTCATGACCTAATGAAAGGGTACCACTTGGCCCTTCCATGGGTCTTCCAAGGGTCTTGGACATAATTTTATCCATTAGATAAAAGTTCATGATGAAGCAAGGGTTTTAGGAGTGTTATCCAAAAGCTTGCTCATGACTGGTTATTTTTGTTAAGCGGGCCGATTACTTTTAATTCTCAAATGTGAGGGTGCCACTTATCAATTATTCAAGCCTTTCATAGTCCTTTGAGTTTTAAACTCTACCTCACATCATCTAATTGAGTCTTCATGATGAAGTAAGAACTATTAGATTAAATATAATGATGTAGCTTTGTCAAATCCTTAACATCATTGGATAATCTTTTAGTGATGAAGCACAAACCAATGGATCCTTCAAGATGTACGCTATTTGGATCCTTTGAGGGATATCCTAGGAGACACCTTGAATTAAAATTCTAAATCATGTGCATGTTAAAGGTATCTCCTAAGAGATATATTGAAACAAAAATCTAATAATGTGCATGTTCAAGGTATCTCCTAGGAGATACCTCTAAATAAAATTATAATCATTTATATCATGATTCTTGTCAAATAAAAAGGTGTTATGGTTATATCAAATCCCTTACAAGGACCTTTGTAATCAACGTGAAAGGTTTATACAGGCCCTTAGAGGTATCTCCTAGGAGATACCTTGCAATAAAATTCTAATCATGTGCATGTTCAAGGTATTTCCTTAGAGATATCTAGAAAGAAAACTCCAATAGTGTGCTTCAAGGTTATTGCTAAATAAAATTTATAATGGTTATATCAAATCTTTTTCAAGGACATTTTCAATCAATATGGAAGGTATTCCAAGGCCCTTTCATGTATATGCTATAAAATTCCAATCATGTGCATGGTCAAGGTATCTCCTATAAAATTCCAATCATGTGCATGTTCAAGGTATCTCCTAGGAGATACCTTCAAAGAAAATTCCAATCATTTGCATCACAATTATTGTCAAATAAAAAGGTGTTATAGTTATATCAAATCCCTTGTAAATACCTTTACAATCAACATGAAATTTATTCCAAGGCCCTTAGAGGTATCTCCTCAGAGATACCTTGAAATAACATTACAATCATGTGCATGTTCAAGGTATTTCCTAAGAGATCTAGGAAGAAAATTCCAATAGTGTGCATCAAGGTTATTGCCAAATAAAAATTTGTAATAGTTATATCAAATCCTTTGCAAGTACCTTTAAAATAAAAATGGAAGGTATTCCAAGGACCTTTGAGGTATCTCCTATAAAATTCCAATCATGGGCATGTTCAAGGTATCTCCTAAAAAATTCCAATCATGTGCATGTTCAAGTTATCTCCTAAGAGATACCTCCAAAGAAAATTCCAGTCATTTGCATCACGGTTCTTGTCAAATAAAAAGGTGTTATGGTTATATCAAATCCCTTACAATTACCATTTCAATCAACATGAATGGTATTCTAAGGCACTTAGAGGTATCTCTTAGGAGATATCTTGAAATAAAATTCCAATCATTTGCATGTTCAAGGTATTTCCTAAGAGATATCTAGAAAGAAAATTCTAATAGTGTGCATCAAGGTTATTGCCAAATAAAAAGTTGTAATGGCTATATCAAATCCTTTATAATGACCTTTGTAATCAACATGGAAGGTATTCCAAGTCCCTTTGAGGTATCTTCTAAAAAATTCCAATCATTTGAATGTTCAAGGTATCTCCTAGAAAATTCCAATCATGTCCATGTTCAAGGTATCTCCTAAGAGATACCTCCAAAGAAAATTCCAATCGTTTGCATCACAGTTCTTGTCAAATTAAAAGGCATTATGGTTATATCAAATTCCTTGCAAGGACCTTTGTAATAAACATGAAATGTATTCTAAGGCCCTTAGAGGTATCTCCTAGGAGATACTTAGAAAGAAAATTCCTATCATGTGCAAGTTCAAGGTATTTCCTAAGAGAGATTTAGAAATAAAATTCCAATAGTGTGCATCAAGGCTATTGCTAAATAAAAAGTTGTATTGGTTATATCAAATCCTTTTAAAGGGCCTTTATAATTAACATGGGAGGTATTCCAAGGCCCTTTGAGGTATCTCCTAGAAAATTATAATCATGTGCATGTTTAAGGTATCTCCTAAAAAATTCCAACCATGTGCATGTTCAAGGTATCTCTTAGGTGATACCTCCAAAGAAAATTTCAATCATTTGTGTCACAGTTCTTATCAAATAAAAAGGTGTTATTGTTATATCAAATCCCTTGAAAGGACCTTTTCAATCAGCATGAAAGGTATTCCAAGGCCCTTAGAGTTATCTCCTAGGAGATACCTTGAAAGAAAATTCTAATCATGTGCATATTCAAGGTATTTACTAAGAGATATCTAGAAAGAAAATTCCAACAGTGTGCATCAAGGTTATTTACAAATAAAAATTTGTAATAGTTATATCAAATCCTTTGGAAGGACCTTTAAAATCAACATGGAAGGTATTCCAAGGCCCTTTGAGGTATCTCCTAGAAATTTATAATGGTGTGCATGTTCAAGGTATCTCCTAGAAAATTCCAATCATGTGCATGTTCCCAAATCTTGAATTAGAAAGGATTTTATATTTTGGTTATAGACCCTAGATGACTACCATAAAGAAGAATACATTAAATAACCAATATATCAAACATGTAAAATAGAACATTGTACTTCAATAAGAAAAAGGAATGATAAACCATGGCATATTTCATTTATCAACTGAATCAAAACTAAATACAATATGTCTTGAAAATTATATAATAGAATACTATGTGAAACAATTTTGTAATAAGGGAAACATACTAAATGTTCTCAAAGCTTGTTAATGATACTGTAATAGAAATCAATTTGGCACCATAAAATCACACAAGGAGGACTCTCTATGTTATAGCTTCAAACTTAACAATTAACCAATCTTTGTAAAGGGACAAACACTCTTTTACTTATATAATTTTAGCTAATCTTGGTATATTCTTAAATATGCTCTAGCTGGAAAATTATTTCATGGGCCTAAAGTCTATTGTAACAAACATGATTCATCATATTTATGCTCATGCTTCCATAATGATGATAAATATGATACTCCATTATGGTAGAATATTTACAGTTATACATGTGGAGATTAATTATAAAAAGGACAAAAAACCTGTCTCTTTTCACAACAAACAAAAATCATCCCTTTCCTATGCACATGATTATTCAAACTAAATTTGAAAGGGATATGCCACTAACGAGTGACATACAATGGTTTCCCAATGGGAAACAAGAAGAAAAGAGATAGAGGAAGAAATAATAAGGAGAAATAAAGGGAAGGAGGAGTGGTGCCAGCTTAGAAGGAACTAAATGCTTGATCATGCTCCATAATCAATGTTGATAGCTAAGTCCCTTACCAACCTATTCTTATATTTTTAATATTCATCAATCATGGAGGCCAGGTCCTTTTGGTCTGGGCTAGCTTGGTACTTAAATTTAATTCTATATTCCCCAAGCCAAGTGGCAACCTATTGGAGCATGACTTATTTCCACCCCACTAATATTTTGAGTTGGTCACTATATTTCTTAAGTGATACCAACTACCTTATTTTGTTAGCATCAAAAGTTCCTTATGGTGAATCGATGAGGATTTTCAAGGAAAATTTTATTACCTCTTCCATCAAGTCACCTACACTACCAAGTTTCACCATTTGTCTAAGGGCGATATCTATTTCCTTTGTAGCAGTCTTGAGAGTCTACCTTTTTCTTTTCAAATCAAAGATGGCCTCTTTAAGCATCATCAACCAATGTTTTACCACTAACTAGTATTCCCTGGGCCTTTTGTGATTATCTAAGTGGATGATTTTCTTTTCCACTAAGTGTTTGTGCCCGTGTTACATATTTCATCCAACTTGGGTTAGATCTTTTCCCATTTCTTTATATATGCATCATAAATGAGTATATGGGCCTTGGATTCTCCTTTTTTATCCACTATGTCATCCAAACATTCTAGTGTTGAGTGGATTATCTCTATGGATCTATTTCTTAGATCATTTTGACATCATTCTATGGTGCATCCTCTAGCTTTAAAATCAACTTAGCTAAAAAATATTGATCCAATGGAGAGAAGAGGAAGGTCTAGAGCCTTAATGGTAGTTGGATTTAATATATGAGTCTTAGTAACTTTTGTAACTACTACATCATAGCCTAGTTTTCCACTTTCAATTCTTCTATGGCAAATTTATCTTTACCCATCCTTTGTGACACCATGTTAGCCAGGACTTGTGATTTGTGCTTCATCTCCTTTCATGATGGCAACCTAATATTATAACTATAAATGGAGTAACTTTCTAGAGGATCATCTTTCATCAATGCATTTGCTAGAGGGATAACTACCTCAACATTCATTTCTCCCTTGTTAGTGTAGGTGGTTTTGGAATGTGTTTTGGCCTTATTTTGGGGCTTGGACTTATGATTTTGAATAATATTCATTACATGAATGTCCCCTACCTTGCTCGTAATATAGTCCTTCTCTTTTACTTGGTCTACAACCTAGAGAAGATGCCTATTTTGAAATCCCATCAAAGTTGTAGACACTATGGATAGCCTTGAGATAATGAGGGGTGGTGGAAATAATGAGCTAGCTATAGGGAGTTCCATAGGATTGGGTTGTGGGATTAATATAAATTATTCAATGTCTTCATCAATCTCTTTCTCTTTTACATCCCTCTCAGTTCCATGATTCTTCTCCAAAGCTATCTCTATCTATTCCAAAACTTCAAAATCTGACCCAAGCTGGTATGACTCCATTAGTAATTTGTCAATGGAACTCCCCTATTCTATGGTTGGCTGGAAGACCCTGCAACCACTTCGCCCTCCTTATTCAAATGAGTCCTTAGGTTAGAAGAGAATATGGTAACTTCCTTGTCACACTTATGAAACTCTTCACCAATCATAACCTCAAGACCTTTATAATGGGTCAGACCTTTATTCTTGATGAGAGGAAGGAAACCTTGGGGTACTTTAATGGGATTAACACTCCCTAAGATACCTTCCTCAACATCTTTATTTAGCAGATCCAACTCCTTATTTTATTTCAAATGGGTAGGGTTACCCTTTTATAAGTTTGCTCCCACACATTCCTATATATTTACCCTCTCCTTTGGTGTTGAGCTTGAGACTTTTGGAGAGGACGGAACATCTAGAAACATTATGACATCTGCCTATTCTTATTTTTGTTTCTCCACTTCTATATGACTAGTGGAAACTTAGTCATCATGCTTTGGCTCACGCCCATTTTTTCCATCAATTTTTTGAATGTCCTCAACTTCATGAGCCTTGTTCTGACCAGGTGACTAAGAAATGACATTTTAAACAAATACCTTTATATGTGGGAAGGTTTCCTCTTTCTCATGATGGTTTTGAGCCTAGGTAGTTGCCTTATCTCTAACTTGTAAAACATCTTCAAAATACAAAGGATTATATATGATTAAGGCACCTTCCTAATCACCTTTTCTTTCTACCACTAAAGGTCCTTATTTTGTACTCAAACCCATTGTCTAGACCTTTAGTGGGGTTTGGAACCTCTCCCTATGAGTCCTTTTCCCAATCATCAGTTGAGGAGGAGTGAAGGTACATTGTTTATTCATCACTTCAACAATAGATATAACTTCATCTAAATCCTGTTCCTCACTCATATCCTTTATTCTTTAGGCACATGTGGCTTGCCCCTCTCTTCTCTTCATAGGGACTTCTTTGGCTAGTAGGTCTCTAAATACAACCTCATTACTCTTTATTGGAGACCTATTTGGAGATTATAAAGCTTTCTCGAATCTCTTCTATTTTGGTTGCTCCTCTTAGTCCTCACCTCCTCTCTTTCTTGAATATATCATTGGGAGAGGATCAAATACTGCTTATTGTGTATGTGGAGCATGTGGGACTATGGCCAAGATAGCCATAAGAATGACTGATAGAATGGTTGGTACTGTTGGGGTTCCCTTTCCTAAAATGGATATGGGGGTGGCACTACCCAACATGCCCTGCCTCATAAGAATCTTATCCCAATATTTCACCAAGCTTGTTAATTTTCAAAAGGATAACCTAGCCTTGAATTGTGTCATTGTTATCTTCTCCACATCCATTGGCTTTGTGAACTTGTGTTTTCCCTTACCTATTATGGTTAATGGTAGAACTATAGGTTCACCACTATATGTCAAGAGGAAGGTGTTTAGATATTTAACCTCTCTTAACTCTTGAAAGGTAGGAGTATCATATACACCAAGTTTGACTCCATGCTCCTTAAGCCATTTGAAGGTTCTATTCATGATTTGTATTGATCTCCTAGGGATGGAATCATCTTCCTAAATAATAAAATCTATCTAAGTGATGGGCTGGGCTTCAATGTTTTTTATGTTGTATAATGAAGCCAATGTTAGTTTATCAACTGCCATGTCTTTGGGGACGGGAGAAATGTTATATGCTATAACTTCCTACACTGTTAACCTGATGAATTCATATTTTTGGACATCTTCCTCAGTGGTTTAATTAGACCAGAGGTCCTCATTATGTGATTGATGTAATACCACATTAGTAGCCATATTTACCAACTACCTAATGTCATTATTAGATCAGGGTGGGATATTCTCAAACGCATATAGGCTCATCTCGTACTCTAAACCCTTAACCTTGGAAACTTTAGGACATGAATAAAACCCTATTACCATAAGAAATTTGAAAGGATTATTGATCTTCTTAGCTATGATCATTTCATGTGGTGAAAACATTTGTCAGCTCAGTTCTATCACTACCAGCTTATCATCTAAATACCTCGACAACTTGTTCAGAGATCCAAAGTACCCACTGACCCTAATGTATGTGAATGTTTTAAATTGTATGTATGTGGTGCCATAATTTTCAATTACTTGTTTGGTTGTCATAAAAATCCTATTGAGGCTCCTCAAGGGATATAAGACACTCATCATGGGGTTAAAGAAGTAATTATGAAATTTGCATAAATTATTCTTTGACCCATCCAAAGTAACTTTTGGGTATACTTCATTTATTATCATTCTTAAAGGGTTCTTGGTGAGCCCTTAGAAATTCCTATTGTACACTAGGTTGTACATCAAGTTAGAAGACATGTAAGAAGTACCCATAAATGCTTCTTTAGAAAGAACTGTGGCTTGAAGCTGCATTATTTGCATATCCAAATTATCATTGAGTATAGTCACCTAGTCTAGCTTCTTCTTCCCTTTCAACATGTGCATCATAATCAAGAACATCTATGGTTCAAACCTTTCTATGGTAGGAATCTCATATATCCTGGCTACCATGGTAACAAAACACTAGGGTAGTTCATCAAACTCTACCAATTTCAAATTCTAGGACATTTTGGAGACCTTTTATCTCTTTTTGGACAACCAACAAGAATTGATGACTTCTTAGATTGCCTTATCATATTTTGTAGCATATGCCTAACATTCCTCTTAATAGAGTGTAATGATTTCTAGCTGGGGGGAATTCCAAACATGATACTAAGGTTTGAACGGGTGAAGGATCACATAATTAAATTATTATCATCAATAATAGTCATAGCATCTGGTTGGTATACTTGAGGACATGCAATAATGAGTTATAGATATGGAGCATCTAAGGGGAATGCTACTATAGGCATGATATAGCTCATGCTAACATTGCCAACTACTTGGAGAGGGCAAGGCTACTGTAAAAATTTCAATAGGCCCCCAAAATATAACCCTATAACATCTATATCCCTAATCAAATCTAGAATTTAACTAACATTACCCTTTACTAGGGTTAAAAATGCCACCGTATTTCTCTATCCCTTTAATGTAATAATTTAATACTAGACAAACTTTTTTTACTTGAACAACCCTCAAGCTCTCTCTTGACTCCTCTCAAAGAACACAACACAAGGAACAAATGGGAAACTTATTGTTTATTCTAGATGGTTATGCACATTGGAATTTGAAGGTCTATGAAGAATTCACTATAAACATGCTCTAGCACTGTACTTAGCTTGAGTAGATAAATAAATAAAAGGCATGAACACAAGCTCTGAATGCAAAGGGTAACTTTAGAATGAAGACAAGTATCTATGTTATAATCCCTTGTATTTCAATATTAGGGTTACCATTAATGCTTGAAACCCTAATAGCTAATCACCATCTACTCTCATTAATTATTTATACCTTATTTAGAAAATAGAGGGAAAACATGAATGCTTCCCTTTTATGTAAGGAAATCTTTCTTATAACACATGGAGTGACATGAGTGGAACATACATCATGATACTTTTTTGGGCCCTCAGGGAATTTTGTACTTTCTCACTTATTATCTTCTATTGGTGAAATGGTGAAATAATCCCCGTGCCCATTTTGTGACTAAAAATGCCATGTGTTAGACTATTAATCTACAAGTCTAGGCATTTAGGCCTTTAGGGACCTTTTGATTATGCCCACCAATAGGTAAGAGGGGTGATTTTCAAAAAGGGGCCTAAACTGAGAAAACCTCAATGAGCTACCATGTGGGATCACCTTTCATATAAGTTTAGATATTTGGTCCCTAAGGACTTTAAGTACCTTTCCCACTAAAAGGTAAGTGGGGCCTTTTTCATGAAAGGCTCAAAATTCTTGAATCCCTAAGAATCTGCCATTTGTCAAACTTAGACGTGAGTTTAAACTCTCAGCCACTTTTACCTTTTGCACTAGCTCTCTTTATTTAGGGAAGGGTGCAAGATCCTTCCAACCCTTGATAAAATTCATATAAGTCCCTTGAGATAAACATATGTCCTTCATTTGGTTCATTTACCTATTTCTCACCTTAATCATCAAAATACATCAAGTGTAAACTGACAATTTTATCTAGGGCCCTAAAAACCTCCCTTTCAAATATAAAACAACAAATCTAAGAACAAATAAAAGCTTGGATATACCCTTATCTTCTCATTACGAATTATCCTATCATGGGATCTTTAGTCCATATTTTGTGATTCCTTTAGAGCTATCAAGAATATTTTTAATCTTTAGATATTACTCCTTGGGAACTTGACAAGGAGCAGAAGAAGACTTCCCACTTGGAAAAAGTAAGAAAAAGAACATGATTAATTATGAACATGTATTTCAATCCTATGAAGGACTAGGGAAGGTGCCTAAAACATTGATACTCATTCATTTTGGCCATAATAATTATGTTGACAGGGGCCCAATTACTCTAGTGTAATTTTGGGTACTAACAAATTCCAATAGTGTGCATCAAGGTTCTTGCCAAATAAAAATTTCTCATGGTTCTATCAAATCCTTTTCAAGGACCTTTTCAATAAACATGGAAGGTATTCCAAGGCCCTTCAAGGTATCTCCTAGGAGAGATACCTTGAAAGAAAATTCAATTGTGTGCATGTTCAAGTGATCTCCCAGGAGATACCTCGAAAGAAAATTCTAATCATGTACATCAGGGTTCTTACCAAATGAAAAGGTGTCATGGTTATATAAAATCCATTACAAGGACCTTTGCAGTTAACAAGGCCATGTTATCTTAAAAAAAAGTTCCAATCACATGCATTTTCAAGGTATGTACTAGGATACCCATTTAAAGTACTACAAATGCATGTTTGAAAGTCTCTCCTATGAGATACCAAATACCTTAAAAATATGCATTATGGTACACTTGAAGGTACTATAAATCCCTTTAATATATCTCTTTGGACATACCCTAAAATAAAATTCTAATCATGTGCATGTTGAATGAATCTTAGCAGATTATCATGGAAATTACAAGAATAACTTTCATAGTAGGAAGCAAAAAAGAATCATAGTAGCATGAAATAATTAACAAAATATTCAATTTTATACACCATAGAAAATATAAATATAAAATAACATGGCATTTATAATTCTGGATCATAAATAGCATAATACAAGATAGAACAAGCTACAATAAAACAAGTTAAACACTACACACCATGAAAAATATAACATCAAAACAATATATAGATATTTACATAGCTTTATCTCTTCACATTGCAGCTTTTAGACATAAATAAATAAAAAATACATGGCATTATTATATATATCATTTTCCTAACAAGGATAAAGACATCTAAAAGATACCCTGCACACATGTCCCTTCTCTATGTGTAACACTTTCACATATTTATACTATTGTTTCATCCTAAGATAAAATGTAAACTCTGATCTCATCTAAAGCTAGGAAATATAAGCCTTTCAAAAAAGTGGTAATAATCTCTCCACATTTTTTACTTTTCCATACTTGCCTACCACCCTTTAAAGTTATTAAACTTCAAAACTTGAACTGTATATTAACCTACTATGTAGATTGTGCCTACCCAGACTGCACCTTTATATGCAACTTTCAATTCTACAAAATTGATTGAAGATCCTATGGTGGAATGAACTTAGGTTCATCTATGATATGCATAATAGTTGGTTGAACCTACAAGATTTCATCTTCGAGAATTTTCCAAATATCAATTAATTCTTGCACCATGGTAAGAAAAATCTGTAGTAGAATTTGAATGTCCATCAAATTATTTACACCTACTTTTTCTATGATAATAAAGAAGTCTCTGACATTTGACAACTTAAGCTAGACATTTGACACAATATCATCCAACCTATCTGTAGTCCTTTGGGATTGAATTTCCACAAATGTGTTGCATGCTATCTCATTCTACTAGAGCTAGATCTTTTTCATCACAATGTCCCTAGCTTCTAAAAACTATTAAAATTCATCATTTAGCATTTTACCAATAGCTATTCAATCATTCAGTATAACTTTAGCTTTATCCATTGTTGTGAACTCTGTTTTAGTAGAATCCAAGGATTTTTCAAGATACTACCTCCAATTAAGCATAAATTGTGTAATCTACTTATCCTAATGCATAGCTATATCCAAGACCTACACATACTATCTATAATTTTGTAAATGCCTTCTATATCAGTATGGATAGCCTATCCTTAGGTGCATAGTTTATGTGTGCTCACCTAATCCTCTATTAGTTGAGTCAACAACATAGTGAGTTATTTATCCTTGGACATTACTTGATCACTAATGACTTACACAATAAGAGTAAGACAAGATGCATTGACAAGCTACCTAGCCTCAATAATTTGACTTTATGCTTCTACTTTCTCTTTGTATAACTAAAAAACCATATGTTCCAAGTTTAAAGCCTTTAGAACAATTGATTTTTTAAATATATCTTCTCCTTTAATTTTCTTGGATAATGTTTGCTACAAAATGTCTAAAGAGTCTCCATAGAATTCAAAGTCAACACGATGAATCTCATTCAAATAGTGGTATCTAGGGATGCCTCCATTATATATACATCATCTATTTCTATATCAGATTGTGAGTACTTTGAAGATTTGGATTCAATAACTATGACACCTCTACACATGAAAAAATTTCTTGACTCAATTGAAGGGACAAGTGTATACTTGTGTCTCATCATGCCTCTAAACTTCACTTGATGGGTATTACTTGTTATGGATGGCTCTCCAAAAGATACCAAATACTAGAGTACAATGGTTGAAGAACTCACCTGATGAAGACTACATTTTTTTGTACATAGTAGCCATACCAGGATCCTTTCCTCCAGTGGATCTACAAACTACATAGACGATGAACCAGATTCTAGATTTTTTTCAAAAATTTTTGCCATAAGTTCACACTAAACTTTTTCTTGACCTATAGTATCCATAATAATACTGGGAGGTGGTTGTGTAATGTTGACCAAATGATAAATACTTAAATTATTTCATACTTTATAAGTGCACACTGCTTTCTAGATAAAGAACTCCTCCTCCTCCTTATCATAGACCTTTCAATTGATGTCTTTGGTCATGCATTGAAGCACTTCCTATTCATCAACCCACAATATTTTTATATCATACTCTCAAGATATCCTTAACACATGTGGGTTTTCTACCTAAGACTTGATTTTCCATGATCTCTAAGGAGCTATGGATTGTTGGGGTGAGGCCTATGGTTACACAACTGGTTGTAGTTATTCTTGCTCTTGTCAGCCTTATTGTGCAACTAGGGATCTCTGAATCCATACTTCAACTTGTGCTTCAACCATTATGATGAAAAAGGGAATTAGATTCATAGTTGGGGTGGCCAATTCATGAACTTTGATTTGAATACCATTATATAACTTGGTTACTGATGCATGTTGCCCCTAATATTTCATGACATTCTATGGATTTCAAAGGTATGACCTAATCAAAGCTAGAGCATCAAGCCACCATGTGTTAAACTACCCCATTACTCATAATATTTCCCTATCTTAGTCTAAGTGATGCCTACAAGGGTAGTAGCAGGCCAAAATTCCATAGTAACATTAACCTGGCCTAACGTGGACTTCCATTAGGTGAAGCATAACAACAAAACCAGTAACTGATATTAGAAATTTTTTGAGATACCTAAAATTACATTCTCAATATTAGTGGTAAGATTGGATATAAAAACTTGTGCCAATTGAAGTTCTCATTCTATTGTATCATGTGATACACAATGTCAATTACTCCTTTTGTTACCTACTTTGCCTGCTTCATTATCTACCAAAACCTCTTTGTAATACACTCTACCAAAATGCACATTATAACATCCTTAATGGATTAAATTGGGGTTCCTCTACCTACCTTAGTGGGAAAATTATCTTGATCATATGGATGAATTAGTGGTGTAGTGGACTTGTATCACAATAACAATTTTCTATGATTTGGTGTGCCTATGGCTTTTGTCATGGTTTGTACATTGATCCAAATGGTGATATCTCTAGACAAATTAATATCCCCTTGGTTGCATCTACTTCACAAGGTATGCATGACCTCATCCAGTTGCCTAAATGTAGGTAACTTCATTAGCCTCAATGTATTGAAACCCTAAAGTGGATGATGAAATGAAAGATCTCCTGCTTGTGTACCTAGTTGTTTTGATAACGTGAAGAGAGTAACTTCATTTACTTTCAAAAATTCAAAGGGATCCAAGTCATTAAATTTATTTTTTTAAATACCTATCCTAAACCCCATTTATGCATTATCTTCATCTATGAGTAACATCAATAACTTGATCCTATTCATGACTAAACCTATAATCTGTACTACTTAATTTCTTTATTCTACAAAAATTTGGGTATCAATTTTTCTATATAGGAGTATATGAAGTGAAAATAGTAAATATTCTTCTTCACCAAAGTTCATAACGTTTTTGTATTGTTTCTCTACTTTATTTTATGGATTTTTGCATCCTATTACTCTTACCAACCTCTTTAAATACACTAATTGCCTACACATGAGTTCTCTTCATCATCTTTAATATTTTGGATTTGATGGTGACCTTTTATGTCTCTCAAATCTTGAAATTACCCCATAGCCTATCATGTCCCAACTCAATCTACCTAAAATAAGATGAAATATTTGTAAACACCATGTCATTAATGGTCTTGCATGATTGTTAGTAGTCCATCTTCCATACATGTCTTGTCACCATTGCTTTCCCAGACTTAATTCAAGATTGATGAACTATTTTTGCCAAATTGCTCCTTAATCTCCTTTATTTGAAAAAGTAAAAACAATGACATTTTAAATTTTGGACTAACTTATTAAATGCATTCAATAAGTTATATCATTTATACCCATAAGAGCCTTTCAGAATCTATAAGTGTATAACAATAGATACAACTATGTATTGAACAAGAGTCCTCGGCTAAGGACAAAAAAATCTAGCAGTTGAAGAATGACCTCACTTCCTACTCCTAGACCTTAGGTATCCTATTTGGAAGAGAATAAAGAATTCAACCATAAAATTGAAGTCAGTGCTTAGGTTTATCATGGACTCACAATGACTGAGTTAATAGGTGAGCACTGTAGTAAAATTGAAGCCTCAATCCATTCCACTTATGACATGTGTTGTCATGATGCTCCTCAAGAAGGAAGGGTGTTTTTATTTAAATAAAAAGCATCCATTGGCCTAGGGAGGTGGGCCTCATTTTTAAGAATAATTTCAAAGGTAGTTCAGAAGGAGACACATGTCACCATAATGCTTCTTAAATATCCCTAAGATTTTGTACATGAAGTTCCATCTATCAGTCTCTAGGTAAATGGGGTGGAGACACTTGGAATAATCATCAAGAGTCACTCACTTGATGAATTTAAAATATTTTTTGAGTGTTGAAATGTTGTAGGTTCATAGGTGCATGCCACATACCCTTAATCTTAATGTTGTGGGTACTCTTAAAGGTATTACCCATTACTACCTTCAAATCTTGAAGGGTTGTCATACGCATGTACGAATGGTATCTCCTAAGAGACACCATTTAAAATTTAAAGGGACTTCAAGGTATTACATAATACAACCTTCAAACCTTAAAGGATACCCATACACTTGTTTGAAGGGTATTTCCTTAGAGACACCTTGAAGCTTTTGGGTCCACAACAAAGGTTAAAATCAAATATAGGATCCTAAAATATAAGAAGTTAATCATTTTCCATAATTTTGCTTGAAACCTCCATTGCTCATTATCATTTTATATTTTAATAAAATACATAGTTAAATATTGACTTAATTAGCTATTTTTCTCTATTCAACTATTCTACTCTAATGCATGTTTGAAATGTATCTTCTAAGAGATACTTTCAAATTAGGATGAAGCAAGAATTGAAGTATGAAGTATATGATATTAAAAGTTATTATTTTATTGGATTAACATAGACTGTGTCATTAAAAAATGTTATACATTACCTTTTTAACATTTTTAGGTTTTAACATATCTTCATGCTTATGTTCTAGTATAAATATAGTTTTATCTCCTACATACATGTATAAATTAGACTAATTTTATAAATAATCTGATTAACAACTCTTCTCATGTCTTTTGTAAATGTCCAGCTGAAAAATTATACATCAATGGCTTTCTAATGTGGAGACTATGTTTATCTCATAGATAATGGTAAGGTCATTGGTGAAGGAAGAATACACAAAGTGGTAGGTCTAGATGTTGAATCTCTAGAACCCATAAATCTCACTTCCACATGCCATAATGAGAAAATACCTATTGGATGTGTAAGTGTTAATGTGACTAAAGCTTTTGATCCAACCCTACCACTTCCATTTCCCACATATTTTGTGGATAATTTATGGAATGTAGTTGATATATTTACTATATGGAGCAAAATAATGATGCAACATGACACAAATAAGTTTTCTATACATAATGGCATGGAAAAAAGTCAAAATAATTTATGTCTAGTTCTGCATATACAACCTTTGTAACAAGAAAACACTTGATTAGATTCATTTGTTTGATATACCGATGATACTACCACATTTCAAAACCTAAGAAAAACTTTTATTTGAAATGGGTATATTTGTTGCACAAATGTACAACTCTTGCAAATGATGAAAAAATTGATTTTGGTCATGTTGAATTTGCACAACTAGGAGATATTTTTGGTTGCATTCCTATCCCAATGTTAGAAAATAAATTGGGAATTCTGCATAAGGCATGTTATTAAACATTGTGATACTTTTAGTATAGAGACAATTGAAACATCTATCATTAAATGGCCTTCCAACAAAATATTGGACAATGAGACTTGTAGAGTAATCAATTTATCATACATGACACCAAAGGAGAAAGAAATTGGAAATGTTTGGGATGTAGTGGATAATGAAGTCACTCCTTGCCTAAAATTCCTAGAACAAAGGCATGAAAAAAAATATCATTCCTATAAATACTAGAAATGAAAAAGAAGTCAGCCAAATTAACTTAGTCAAATGGAGTTTAATGAAAGCAAGATAGTGAGATTACAACAGTGTATATGGATAAATGTTGCACCAAAAAAAATATTCAGTTAGGATTTTCATTTGAGATTATAAAATATAAAAATATAAAGTTTATTTATTCTACCATAATAGATATGAGGCAACATGTCTTGGATGCCCTTTATGTTGGTTTGCTTAAGAAAAATAAAAACAAAACTAGCATTGATTTTTAGGGTATAGAGATCTATTTGGAAGCTTGGATTAAAATCTATAGATTGAAGAGAAGTAACTTTTTTGACAATAAAATTTGTCACAAAAATGGGGAACAAAATGCATTCCATGTAGGGAGAATTTGACAAAAGCCACAAAAGAAGACAATGGAAGCTAAAGATTTGTTGGACCAATTAGTGGCTGATTTTGCAGATGTTTCTCCAAGACTATCATTATAAGTATATATAGACATCTCCCAAAATAAAGTTCAACATCTTCCAACATCTTTCAATCAATAATTTATGAGGCACCACATCACTGCATAACTAGCAGATATGGAATATGAGCCAATATCCTAGCCAATATTCAATAACATGTGGAGAACTAATTTTCATGATGTGACCATTTCCACATTTGATGACTTCACTAAGTGAAAAAGATGCATATTTTTGACTCAATAAATTTTTTTTGGGTCCCTCTCTAGAGATCAGGAAGAGCGTATCAATCAAGAATTCATGATGCACTCAAATCAAATACTTTTTTCAAGACAAATGTATTACACACATAAACAAATGTCAGAGCAATACCCTAAAGAATGCCTCAGTATCATTCATGATAGGGTGGAACATAAAAAAATATTTGTGTCAAGTACAGTGACAAAAATCAAAGTAGTTACTGATAGAATATTAGAGTTGTCATGGCATGGATTATAACACATGGTCATGGTGTAGGCAGATATGGGCATTTTTTACTGTACCTTATTAGAGGGTCTAACTTTACTATCACCTCATTGAACAAGTGCTTAAGGGATATGGAACAACAATGTAAAATAATTATGTATCTTTACTATATAAACCTGGATCTTCAAAATATCCATTGTATGATGCACTTTTGTCTAACAACTACTACCTTAAATGCAAGAAATACAAAGAAGAAACACAATCAATTGGTGCCTTCAAGAAACTTCCTTGTAGGCTATACCTTCAACTAGAAAACTATTGTGGGGATAATAATAATAAGTAATTCCATCCATAATTATATTTAAAAAATTCAAACCTTATATGGAACTAATGTTATGTTTACAAATTCATAAAATCATGTCTTATTATAGAGGTATGTGTTGCAATATTTATCTCTCCTTGTCTATAAAGGTGTTTTCCTCAATGTTGAGGTCATCTTTTTGCCTATAGGACATACCCATGAGGACATAACCGACACATTTTGAAACATATCTAAATGTGTAAAGAGGAAAGATGTATGGAGTGTGGTAGAGATGATGAACACTTATAAGATGTGTAAAAATATAAGAAACTTCATGCCATATTTGATTGAAGAGGTAGCATATTTTGAATAGTATGTTAATAGTTACCAACTAAAGGGAAGAAATGAAATAATAGGATTGACAAAAGGTCAATACTTTATTTTACGCGTGGAGCAAGTTCAACCCATTCTACATTGTAAATACTCTATAAGAGAGAAATTGGTCCCCCTGATTACATTATGGGGAACAAAATAAAATGGTGACCCAAATGTCCCAGAAGGTAATCTAACAAAATAATATTTCAAAGACTTAAAAAATAACTAAATGTCTAAAGATTCCATTATTACTATAGACTCAGATAAAAGTAGAAAAAAGAGTGAAAAATAAATTAAATATAACAGGAATAAGTATATACAACAATTCAATGAATTCAGTTTGACCAGAAATAGTAAGTGGAAGGATCTAACATATTACTTCCAAAACATCCATGACATAATGAAAGCATACATATTCCCTTCTAAATTTGAGTACATAGGAGTGTTTTGGCCTAGAAGTCATCATGGCATACCCCTGCATAGAGATCTACACAAAATTATTTATAATAGCACCCTTGATTTGGAGTGGCATCTACAGATACATATGTTGGTCTAAGAAGCAAAAGAAAAATAATTGCATTTGATATAGCTTAAGATTTGCAAATTAAAGATATGTTATTTTTCAAACATGGTGATTCTACAGGAGTGGACTAAATAGTATGGGTTATTAGAGTGAAAATAAATATTGAGATACTACAAAAAAATGTGGATATAGAATGAAGGGTCAATGTATCTTGGTTCATCCCAGTTCATGCAAGAAAAAGAGATGTAGAATCATAAATTTACTTAGGCTACTTAGACAAGAAATGGAATCCAAACCCAACTAACACATCTGTACAATCCATACTCATAGATAATATCATATACAGTTGGAAACCAAATAAAACTTAGAAAGGTCATACACTTATTCTCACTAATTTTTTGAGAGGAATTATAATAGACTATTTGAATGCATCATCCCACTAGGCACTAACAAAAATAGTGATAAAAGGACTGGGAAATTTGAAATGGTGTTTCCTTGATTTTGGAATGAGAAATATGAATGTTTTATTTCAAAATTTAGTCTATTTTTTTAGAATATATAATGTTTAAATATTTTATTTATTTATATTTATTTCTAGTGGCACTTCACATTTTGGATCTTGGAAAATACACCTAGACATTTGAGTTTTATATTTTCTACTACAACAATTCAATATTTTGGTAAATATGTATCTATTTAATATAATTTAACTATTGGAATGCCCACTTCATATTTTTCCATCCTTCAAAATGGTCTTTGGTAAAATGCCTTCATAATTTAGACATCTAAGAATTTAGTGCATAATGGATTTTGTGTTCTTCAAAATACAATTCGGCATTCTCTTGTATGCAAAAAGGTCTTTAGGATTTATGCCTCAGAACATACCACTTACATGTCAAGATTTGTTCTTCATATTTTGTGTATTGATAATTTTTATTTGGTTTTTCATGTGGCACTCAATATTGGGCCTTATGGCACAATCTTGGTAATTCAACTATGTAAAAGGATGACTAGTCCAAACAAAAGTCTAGAACAATGCAAGCACCTAAGATAGAAACAAATGTCATAATATGGGTAACTCAACACAAATACAAGATAAACTTTAACAATCATGAGGATGTCACTTGAATCAAATTAAATAGATAGTTCATGATCTAATCAAATGATGACACATGGCATCCTAATCATCCTAGGTATTATAAATAAGATATGGGTTGAGTGCATGATTAATGTATGAATTATTTTTCCTTAATAAATATACCACCAAGTCTTATAATATCTATAAATGCATGGTCTATGAACTAGTTTGAATGGTCACATAATTTGGAGTTATTGCAAATATATAATATAAATGTG
>JARHVA010008780.1:197500-240000 GCA_037957365.1 Torreya grandis | reverse complement strand
ATTGTAAATTAAAATCTATATCCATTTTAACATTCATGTTAATTAAAATTAACTTAACTCTAGCAAAAATAAAAATAGATAATGTAAGCAAATTAAAAATTCAAAATAAAGATCATTGATAAAAAACTTACAAGTATAGAAACTATGGAAAGTCATCATTGAATAATTTTCAACCTAAATTTTCATGTAGCACAACATGATATGCACCATGATATAAAATACCATGAAAAGTTGGTCAGAATATGTGTAAAGACTAGCCCTTGATCCAATAGACAAATGACACAAATACACCATGATATGAAAAAATTGGGATGACTTTATTGTTGTATTCTTAAGGATGGGCTCGAGTACAAGTGTGATAATTCATCATGATATGCAAAAACTATGATGACCCTATTGATGCATATGCAATAATTCAAGGAACACCAAGAAAAATCAAACAAATAAGAAAGCAAGTAAACATACAAAAACCTGAAAAAAAAAACAATGCATATTTTCATTATTTGAGTCAAAATTCTGGTGTCAAATATTGATGATATAGATAGATGGTGCCCCAAGTAAGGGTACATAAAAAGATGCAGATGTAGAAATAATGTTCTTGATCAAGTGACTTGATTTGTGTCATAATTGATTAAGGTTTTAATCCCAACATAAAAAAACTAGTGTATATGAGAACTTTGGGTTTTGTGGATTTATATCACTAATTTTTTAGTTTTATATATTTTTCTTAATGGGTTCACTCAAAAATATTGAGTCTCGATGGGTTCCTGCAAGATGAAAAGAATTAGTATTTAATAAAATTTCAAAAATATTATGTTTATATATATGACCCACTCAAAGCTCATCATGTATGACTAAGGTGCAATAGGGGATGGTGTTTTGAGAAAGAACAGAAGGACACATAATGTTGATGCTAAAAAGAATTATAGTATTTTAAAGTAAAAATAATTGAAATTATATAACTAAAAATAAAATGTAGTGTGTACCTTGAATTACCCTTATTTCATGATAGTTGTCTATTGTGTTGTTAGTTTTGATTATGTAGGGAACAGAAACTACTTTTGATAAACCCAAGAATACAAAACTAAAGAGAAAAAACAAACAAACATAAGAAAATCCAAGATAGTTGGTGCTATGAGGATGGGATGTACACGGGAAATTTGGCAAGCTAGGGTGATAAGTTCTATGTTAGAACAAATGACCAATTCAAAAAAGAAGAGTAAATCAAGTAACTGAAAAGTGAAGGCTACTAAAGATTGAAAAACTCAAACAAGTTATCCTCAAGTAAGAAAGGCAAACTCACCAAGTCAAACCAAGGATACATGTCAAAAAGGATGGTAATAAAGAAAATCAATGGTAAAAGATAAAAAGAAAATCAATGGTAAAAGTTAAAAATAAAATGGTAAAATAATATTGATGAGTGAGTAGTAGTAATCCATATCTCACTCAACCATGGAAAAAGGTGCATAAAAAGGGAAAATAATATTATCGAGTGAGAACTAACAAGTTGAACTCACTCAATAATGGAAAAAGGTATGAACTTGTGTGTCCATAATAGTGGGAAATTTTAATAATGATAAATGGTAAAAGGAAAGTAAAGTAAGTCTATAAATGTAAATCATGGTGTAAATAAAGGAGAATCCATAGTTTTTCAAACATGTTTCATTCTAAGGATAGATAAAACTAAAACAAAGTAATGTTAGCATGTTTTTATGAGGTGAAAAAGAAGGAATTGAGGAATAAGGGAAAATACATTTGGAATCATAATTTTCTATCAATGGGGGAAATGAAATGGGTGGAAGGGAGAATGAAATAAAAACCAAGGTAGAGGAACTCTTTATCAAAGTCAAGACACTCAAATTAGGTTTGTCAAAACATGAGGACTTTCAACCTTAAGGATTATGAAGAACTTCTCTAAGAAATACAAGTCTTAGGTAAAAAAAATGGAGTATATAGACCATACCATGAAGGTTAAATGCATGAAAAGTAAAATGGACCTACCTCCCCACAATGTGTTCCCCATTCTTCAAGTCCCCTTATAGAGCCATTGGTCTACTATGAATATTGGGTACTTGCATGAGAAAGTAGGTAGAACCAAAGATTTTTTTTAATTCCCCTATTCCAAGCTACTGGCCTACTACACCCCAAAGGACCTCGATTCTATGTGAGGCCAATTGTGGAGTTTGAGTTTTGATTAGAGATAGGAGATGTGCTTGGAATCATGTCTTTTGGTGTGAATTTAACTTTTGAGATTTATATGTTGCCTTTTAGATATCATTTCCTTTTGTTTAAAATTATGTGGATTTTACTTTTATTTATGGATTTTTTTGTTCCTCCTCTATATGGATTTGAAAAACCAAACATTGGTACTAAAGATGACTTTTATTCAAATACTTGAGACAAGGTTGCTAAGAGGGAGATCTTCAAATAGCATGGGGTCTAAGTGTCTTGAAAATATAGATGAAATAAAAGTGTTATCTTGACTTTGACCCTATTTTATCTAATGTGGAGATGAAAGGAAGAGGAAATCACGAGGAATGACACATAAAATAATTTAAATTACTTCAAATCACATAAAATATGACAAAGGGGAAGAAGGATACAATGATAGTAATATGTGATCCCTTATCATGAGAATGAGGTAAATGGAGGAAAACATATTAATAAAAATTATTGTGTAGATTTCATCTTACAAAAGAATAAAAAACTAAAATTGAGAACAAGGATCAAGAACATGAAAAGGTGCTAATTTTATGAGGATGGTCAGGTCATATCCACATTCTTATACTACAACTTCATAAAATAAGTAAAATATAAAGCAAAAGATATTGTAGTTTTGTGAGGGATGTCGAGTCTTATCCATGGTCTTACAAAACAACTCACAAAATAAAAACTAAAGGGGTGCACAAACAAAATTGGCAAGCAAAAAATGTGATAAAAATAAGATGGTGGTAATTTCGTGAGTAATGTTAGTTCTTATCTACAGTCTTATGAAATGACTTATAAAATAAAAACCTAAAGGGTGCCAAAATAGAATAAAAGAAGACTATGGTACATCAAGAAATGAAAAGACCAAAAAGCAAGACTAAAGCTTTGTGAAAAAGAGGAAATTTTCTATAGGGGTAGAGACACATGCTTAAGTAACCTTCAAAAAGTGTTAGATAAATGTAGATAGAAAGCATGAAAATAAGAAGGTAATGTTTAAGTAATTGAGCGTTGGTGGGATCTTTGAAAACATGGCCTTCATTGGTTTGAATGCGATAGGTGTTTGTACCAAGAATTTTTTTCAATAGATATGTGACCCATCATTTTTTTGAATATTTACCTTCTTTATCATGAGTGTAGTCTAATTTAAGGACAATATCACCAACATTAAAAGTATTGATTCTAACACATTTGTTATGTTGTCTTGCATTGTGATCCTTGTATTGGTGGTTATGTTGTAAAGCAAAAATATGATGTTCATTAAGAATATTAATGGAATGAAGGAAATATTCACACAATTATTCATTAAGAATAATACCATGAAGAGAAATATGAAGAGAAATAATCTCAACATCTAAAGGAAGGATTGACTTATAACCATAGACTAGACAAAAAATTGTTGCCCTAGTGGTATTACGTATGCTAGTTCTATAAGCCCAAATTATAGGGTAAAGATGAAGATTCCAATCTATATAGGTTTCAAGAATTGTCTTTTGAAGGATTTTGTTGACAATTTTATTAGTGGCCTCATCTTGGCCATTGCATTGAGGATAATAAGGCATGGAAAACTTGTGATTGATTTTGAATTTATTGAAAACTATTTTAACATGTTTTTTTAAAAGTGATCACCATTGTCTAAAATGATGGTACAGGGAATTCCAAAGAAAAAAATGATTTTATTATGAATAAATTTGGAAATGGTAGGATAAATGCTATTAACAAGGCACATGGCTTCAATCTACTTGGTATAATATTTGGTAGCGGTGATGATAAAGACATGTTTATCATGGGAATGAGGAATTTTACCAATGAGATCAAATCCCCCTATGGAAAATGGTGAAGGAGATTCGATAGATGGAAGTTTGGTTGGAGGTGAATGGATTATATCATCATGAATCTAACAAGGATTATACTTTTTAGCATATTACATTGCATCCTTTTTAAGAGTAAGCCAAAAGTAACCCATACATAGGCATTTGTGGGTTATAACATGTCCATTATAGTGGACACCATAAATACCCCCATGTGCTTGTTCAAGAACAGGAGAGACTTCATCTTGCATAGTACAACAGAGTAAGGTACCTTCAACATTATTATAATAAAGGATGTTATGTCAAAATACATATTTGAAAGCTTATTTATGAATGCATGTCTTTTTATGAGAATCTAAATTAGGAAGATAACTTTGGTGTTCTAAAAATTGAATGATATCTTGGTACCATGGGCTTTGGTGAATGGTAACAGATATGATATGGTAAATAAGTGAATCTAGTGGTTGAGTTGAAAATGGAGATTTTTTTATTTGTATAATAAAAGGACCAGAAAGAACTCAATGAGGATGAAAGAGAGATGTTGAAGAGGCAAGATAATCATAAATGAAATTTTGATCTCTAAGAATAAGTTTAATAGTGAAAGACATAAAATCCTTTGCAATAGTAACTATAATTTGATGATAGGTGATGAGGTTATCACATTTACATTGATAATCACCACTAACTTGATGAAAAATAAGTTGATAATTACCTAAAGTATGAAGGTATTGAATGTCTAAATCAAGAGTAGCTCTCATGCCTAAACTACGAGCTTTATATTTAGCAATATTGTTGGTGACATCAAAGGTGAAGCAAAAAAGTTAAAGGAATGGTTTTTCTAAGAGGACTCATGAGAATGCAACCTACCCCAGCTCCTTGAAGGCATTTATCACCATTAAAGTGAAGGCTCCAAGTATCTTCATGTAAGTCAACATTAACTTAATGTATCTCCTTGATAACTACTTTTATTTTAGTAGTACCAGAGGGAGTGGAAGATTCATCAAGTTAATTGGCTTCAAGATCAATAGTAATGCTATGAAAGTAATCTTTGAGAGAGATATCCTGATTAAGACCTTAATGTAAAGTATACTATCATCCAGAAGATCATCTTGAAGGGAAAAAGTGGCTTCAATAGGAGCTATGACAAGTTGATCAACTATGGCTTTCCCTTTAATAGATTTTTTAGTGATCATGCAAAGTTCAAATTAAATAAGTAAGACCGTCTATTTTCCAATTCTATCTCTAGGAAGAAAGGCTTTGGATAAAAAATGAAGAAGGGGGTCCAAATGAGTGATGACATAAGTAGTCTAGTAAAGTATTGATGAAGCTTTTCATCTGTAAAGTAGATAGCAAGGCAATTATGTTTGACTTTGATATAACATGTCTCATAATCGATAAGGCCTCAAATAACGTATTAGATAGCACAATCTCTTCCCATATCATCGCATTGGGCAAGGATTGCCCCAATTGAAATAGGTGTGGAAGAAGTAAATAGAATCAAGGGTCTATCATTTGAAGGAGGATGAAGTGTATGTGGGTGAATCAAAGACTCTTTCATGCTATCAAATTATTTTTGATATGGATCCTTCCATTGTAAATAAGTACATATTTTAAGAAAAGAATTAACAAAGTGGATACAATAAGCCATTTTAGGGATAAATCATCTAATTTCCATAAGTTTGATTAAATACATATGAATGTTAAGAATAGATCTAGGAATGGGTATGTTGACTATGGCACTAATCTTGGTAAGGTCAACATTGATTCCATGGAGAGAGACTAAAAAATCCTAACAATTTTCTAGATGTGACTCCAAAGACACACTTTTGAGGATTAGGTCTAACTTTATATTTAAAGAGATGATCAAATATGATAGAGACATCAGAAAGATGATTTTTGGATTGAGCAACAAGATCATCCACATAGGTTTCATTAATTTTATCAATGAGATCATGAAAGATGTGAGTCATTGCTCGTCGATAAGTGGCTCTAATATTTTTAAGGCTGAAGGGAATTTTTGTATAGAAATAGGTACCCGATTTTGTGGTAAAAGTAGTCTTATGTTGGTCCTCAGGGGTAATATGAATCTGATTATACCCTAAAAATCCATCCATAAGAAATAACATTTCGTAACCAGCTATAGAATCAATAATGGCATATATTGAAGGTTAATGTAAGTTACCCTTTGAATAGGAAATATTAATATTGTGGATTTAAATAAAAATATGAATGACCATAGTAACCTTCTTCTGAATGGGGATAATGTTGGAAATCCATTTAGAATAATCCACTAGTTTGATAAATTTAGCATTAAGTAATTTGATGATTTCCTTATGACATAAAATTAATATATTAGATAGAAATGTTTTTTTATTTTTGACGCATAAGCTTGGTATTAGGATAAGTAATGATGTTATGCATCAAAATACTAGGGTCAATGCCAGGCATCTCCTCCTAGGACCAAGCAAAAGCCTCATGATATTTATCAAAGAATAATATAAACTTATCATGTTCAGTAGGTGAGAGCTCATGAGATATAGTAATTACTTGAAGACAAGATGGAGTACCATATTTAATGCAATTGGTCTGTTTGATAAGAATGGCATTACCATCTTGAAATTGGTATGGTGCATTGGGTAAGGCTGAAATTAGATTTTTTTTAGGATCAATACTAGAAATGAAGTTATTGAAGTAAGGAGTTTTAGTTTTAAAATTCTTAAGTTTATGATGTTTTTGAGGAAGTTGAGGTTCTTGGGCATAAAGTAACTCAAGAATAGCTTCATCACTAGGCAAGGTAGGAAGAGGACTATAATACTTGACATCTACTTTAAGATCTAAAATTTGACTTCCATGGTGATTAGACTTAGAACATATCATATGAACATTAGTTGCCTTGGAATGAAGTGTCATTTTGGTAGTACAAGAAGTAGATGGATTAGGATAGATTGTAATATCAGTGGGTTCAATGATAGGAGAAGGATCAAATGTAATTATTGGATTAATAGGTAGTAAAGGAGATGTATAAACTTCTATAGATTTTTAAGGTATAATTTGATCTAACACCCAAGGAGTATCAATAAGTGGAAGATTGGTAGGAGGCACATGACCCTCAATATATAAGGTATGAACTTCTTGATTAAAATCATGAATTTGGGCTAAGGTTTTATGATATTGATAGATATCCAAGTCTTTAGATTGAGCTTGGGATATGATATAGTTATCATCATATGTTGGATAAATTTTACATGCTTGAGAATGAATTACATTTTTAGAGGGTGAAATATTGATATTACTGAATGTACGAGGAGACATGATGAGAGCATATTGAAATAATTTGGCCAATATAAAATCATTGTAAGTGAAGGCATATTCTGGTAGAGAAGGCTCTTGAGAATTTTATGGAGGGGGGAAATTGATAATATCATTCACGAGAGGAACAATACGGTCCCAGGGTAAGAGAGAAGGAGAAAGCCATTATGAAATGTAGGGAGGTAACTTGGTAGTATTTGAAGTATGTTGTAAATAATTGGGCTCATCATCATTGGAATTTGCAAGAGTAACTTGTAAATCAGGATTCATGTTGATGAACTTGATTAAAGGAGAACTATTAAAATTAGAAATGGTAGGAATATAATATTATGTTTTAGGATTGGGAAGATGAATGCTTTATGGGTTGGGATTAGTTTCATACTTATATCATTTTATGTTATGCAAGAATTGAATACATTAACTACCAAAAAAAGCAATTTCCCTCATTTGATGAGTCCATGGATGACCAAGGATTATGTTATAAGAGAAAGGAAGATCCAAGATCATAATATTGGTTTGAATGGTCTTAGTTTCAATGGTTAATGGAAGCCAAATATAACCAAGTGGATTTTGATTAGTCTTATCAAAACCATGACAAATTAGATGAGTTTGATTGAGATGATCCTTATTATAACCAACTTATTATATAAGCCATAAATATGTCACATTAATACCAGAGCCTTCATCAACTAGAAATTTTTAGATAAGAGTGGTATTAATGGATATTTTGATAAAGAGTGGCAGATCATCAAGATGAAAAATAATCTCATCATGGATCATGTCCTCTTCAATTAATTCAATATAGGGTCTGGAAGGACACATATTTTTAATAGTATTTATGTTGGTAGGTTGAGATTCAATAGAAGGTGGTCCTTCATCTATGGAAGAAGTATCATTAATTTCTTGAAGCTTTTGCATAAGTAATTTATTATGATAGGGTGAATTAGTAACCAAATCCATAAGTGGAATCTTACAAGGCATAGAGTTAAGTTCTTCAAGAAAGTTCCAATGATATTTAGAAGAACCAACACAAGGTTTGAGAGGGATATTAGATTTTGGAGGAATAAATGTGGTTAGAGGATCAGAAGGAGAAAGTTGTTCCTCAGGTGCTTACAAATTGGGATTTATGGTGGTGTTAGTATCTTTAAGCAATTATTCTTCTAAAGATAAATTTTTATGCTTGGTAACAAGATATTTGTGAGCTAGTTTATGATGATAGTTGACCTTAGTAGTGTTGACATATTGAGAGTTGTTAAAGCATTGGTCATAATTAGTTTCAATGTCACAAACATCCTTAGAAGTTGATTTATTATTAAAAGAGTATTTCTTATTTTTAGAGGTATAAGATTTAAAATTTTATCATTTTTGAGAGGCAAAAATGTACTCTTGACAACAAAGATTGATCATAAATTCATGGTTGAGTAAAACACCAAGAACATAAGAGACAACAAATTTAGTGAGACCTATACAAGATTTATGATAATGCCTAATGTTTGCATGGAACTAACAAAATATATTGGGATCATACCACTTAGGAGGAGAATTGGGATAGATGAAAGGCTTTGAGGGTGGTAAAAATTGTTTCATTTTCTGAATTAAAAGATGTGTATGAGAAGGTCAATGAACATCAGTTTTGGAAACTCCTAGTTTTGTTTGTGGAGTATTACTAGTGATAACATTATATTTTTAGAAATATCCTTTAATAAGATTAGTATTATGTTTGAATTGCTTCATGAGATAGGCTTGATGTTTAGTTTGATCAAGAGCTTCATTAAGTGTTTGGGGAGCAAAGGTTTGAACCTTATATTAGAGAGTGGGATTCAAAGCTATGATAAAGAGTTTGAATAAGTTATAATTAGTCATGATATGGTTGGATTTATGGGCTAATGATTTCCATATTTTGATAAATTCATGAGATAATTCAGTTAGAGATTACTTACCATTGATGAAGTGGCTAACACAATTTTTAGGAAGATCATTGTGTTGAAACTCTTTAACTAAAGGATTAACCAAATCTTCAAGTTGCCAAATATAATATTGGGGTAGTTTATTATACCATTCTAATAATCATCAGTAAATGTTTTGACTAAGAGTTTTGTTGTGGAAAAGGTATCAATTTGGATCCACTCTTTGTAAATGTTGCCAAAGGCTTTAAGAAATTAGGCAGGGTCTTTAATCCCTTCATATTTGATAGTTGGAGATATGTTATGAATATCAATGGATACAATAAAAGGGTCTAAAGGCTCATTTTCAATGCTTTCAAGAATTTTATTATTCATTATGGGTTAAAGAATAACATTCCTTAAGGCATCCCTAAGAGGTGGAGAAATGAAATTGGGATTAGCTTGAGGATGGATAGTTGGAGGTTGATTAGCCACATTGATTAAATGTTGTCGTAGATACATCATATGATGGGTGTTATAATTTTACATAATTTTAATTTATTAGATGAATTGGGCTAAAAGTTGAGTTTTATCAGGAGGTGGGTTGGTGTTGGTAGGAGCATTCCCCAAATTGGTGCTAGAGGAAAGATCATTAGAAGATGGCTTATTAGTGGGGTTGTCGAATAAAATTGTGTCAATCACTCTCACATTAGTTTGAATATTTTGAAGATGAGAAGTATCTTGGTAAGGAAATAAAGCATCATATCCATCAACTTAATCTTGAAGTGTTATTTTCACCATTTTACAACTCATAGATGAAGGATAAGGAGAGGTGCCCCAAGAGTGATGGTTCTCCTGGGAGGAAAAGAGAGGGAGAAATGAACATCCCATATAGTATCTACATAGATTCAAGATATCCAAGAAAATTACTATAGGAGACTTCATTCTGAGTTAAGAGAGATGAACATAATGTAAAATTGGAGAAATAGGGAACCAGATTGATGAACAGAGAAAGTAAAAAATAGTAGAGGTTTGGCTGGGTTGACCTAACATAGAAACTGAGTCTGTAAAAATATACAAGGTCAACTAGGTCAATCTAAAATATTGTACAAAGACTATAAACATAGGTAAAAGGGGATAAAAATAGTAAAGGGTCAATTGGGTCGATCATATATAGTGTATACAGACTATAAAAAGGTATAGGGTTGACTAGGTTGACCTAGTATAATAGACAAGGGAAATGAGAAGGTTGATAACAAGTTATGAACTAAAATAAGAAAAATTTTATAGCTAATCTAAGAAAGTAAGAATTGAAAAGAAACAAATAGTCAATTAGATCAATGCTGTCTAATCTAATAAAGGAACACAATATACAACCTTACATTAATGCTATATAATGCAAGTTTTTGCACACATAATTTAGCAAAGAGAAAGCAACAAACATGGAAAGTAAATATATAACTAATTAGTCAACCTAAGATGTCTTATTAGATTATTAAGAAATGGTTTCAAATGTGATGGGAAGTTGGTTGTAAAGCAAGGATCTAGATAGCAATATAAGGATAGTTTCAAGTAGTTTAGGCTAAAAAGCATTGTAGTGGAAATGATACAGGCTTGGTATTGGGGCGTACAACCTCATTTTACACACCATAGTGATAAGGGTGTCCGGTGCTTAGCCAAAATATACTGGTAACCATGATTTATACTTGACAAGAGTATTAAGTTAACTTCCTCCTTGGTGATGAAATCCAAGTAGGTTGGTCTTGGGTAGACAAATATTAAAATACTTGTTTAGATTTTATGATTTGACCATGTGTGTATAATATAGAAATATTGAAACTAAATATTTAATTAAAAACCCTAATTGGACTAAGTGAACTATTTTAAGCATACAAGTAAAAATAAATAAAGGTATGAACTAATTACTAGCATATATATATTAATTCCAACTTGAAACAAGGTATACTGTTGACACTATATATAAAAAATATATAGTAGGGTTGATAGGGTCAAACCTGTACTACAAAAGTAAGGTCTAAAAATTAATAAGGTCAGCTAGGGTTGACCTAGTTATTTAGATAGCACATAAAACATAGTACTAGGCTGACAAGGTCAATCTAGTTGACTATGCAGGGGTAGTTTTGAAGACTACAAACTAGATAGGAAAGACTAAAACGAAGGAGACAAAGAGATAAAAAGGAACCTTAGTACATTAAAGATGCTGAGAATGAATATTCTTAGTCAAGAACCTTAGAATATGCTTGAAAACTATGCTAACTAGGTCAATTGGGTTGATCAAGCTTTACAAAATGCTTCTACTAAGTGCCTAGAACATATAGGGTTGACTAGGTTGACTTAGTAATTGAATCCAAATGCATAAAAGTGTACAGGGTTGATTGGGTCAACCTAGTAACTGAATCTAGATGCTTGAAAATCTATAAGGTTGACTGGGTAACCTAGTAGTTTGGACTATAATTCTAAAAGTTTTTAAACCTATATTAGGTCATTTGAGTCAATCTAGTTGCCTACTCCTAAACACTTGTGCATATAGATTAGAATAGGGTCAATATATATGATCTAGTATGACAGATATATGATGAAAAAATGCTAAAAATAATGAAAGAAAGTGAAATAAATCTTGAAAGGGTTAGTTTCACATCAAGTTTACCAGAATGTATACAATCAAAAATTCATCATGTCTATAAATAAATCATGTTTGGGAAAAGATAGAACATACCTACACTTTTGATTGGGAATACATTTGTTAAGCAAAAACATGACCAATATGGGGATCTGTTACACCTGATTAGGGGATCACTTGTCATAACACACCATGTGAGGTGGGGTTATAAATCCTAGAGTCTAACACAATCACACAAAACCCTAAAAGAGTCCAAGGTTTAATATTCACCTATTCTAATAAATAAGAAATTAAATCTAATCTAGTTCACACCAAAGCTTGTGGAACAACATGAGGGGTTAGTAAAGAAATAAAAACATCTATAAATTTTTTTAAATTAATATAAGTATGAGTAAGACCCTAATACATGGAATATGAAGATTAATATTATTCAAGCCAATACTTATGTTACTTGTATCTACTAAAGAGAGGGAAAAAAAGTTAGAATATACTTACTTGAATGTGAACCCATCGAGACTCAATCTCTCCCTCAGCCAAAGGGGCTTCACAAGAGGTTTTTTAAATTTGTAAGGATAACTAATAAAGGCCAAAGCATCCAAGAATTATGTAGAAGACTAAATTCTCCAAATAGAAATCTTAAGCTAAGACTCCTCATGTATAATGGTGAAAGAGTAGATTGTGAATAAGCACGAGTGAATAATAAATATTGATTACATATTAAAATAATTATTAAATTATCTTGTATTTATAGGTGGATATTTCCCTAAGTCCTATGAAAACATCAATTATATAGGGCTGACCTAGTCAACCTTGTATTTTTTTGGGGACAATTGACTAGGTCTAAGCTAGGTTACCCAAAAGGTTAACAAACCCAAAAAAGTGAAAAATACCCCTAGATAGTATAGGGTGCACCCAATCGAACTAGTACAACTGATGATCAAAAATGGAATTAATACAAGAAAAGGAGGATGGAAAGAAGAAAATTAATGGAATGGGTAAGGCTAAGGAGATATGGAATGATTTTAATAGTAGGTTAGATTGGTAATAATGTGGCAATGAGGGACAACAATTTTGTAAATCACTAAATGTCTACCCACCCCTTTCCCAGTGCACCCCTTAGGGCATAAACTTAGAGATATTGAGTCTTAATGAGTTCCTTCAAGATGTAAAGCATCAATATTTGATAAAAGTTTGAAAATATTATGTGTATATAGATGAGTTTGATTGTAATTTAGAAAGGGATTTTGGCATATCCACATTTGTTGATCGTTACATATAGATGACTTTGGTTATATTTTTATGTCTCTATGCTCAATCAAATCTTGGATGAAATTATTAAATTTATCACATAAAATAATGAAATGAACTTATATCCTATGATATTTATAGTATTCACCCTTGTAATACCATTTAAGGTTTTGTTTACTCTGATCAAAAGGATTGGTATATTTAATATTTTGTATAACATTTATTCTAGGAATTTATTGAGAGGAGTATATTTTACCCACTTTAAGTCACACTTAGATGTGGATGGAATTGATTCTATATTTTAATGGTGTGGATCATGGACTGGATGGATTTTGGATAGTGGTGCAAAAAGAGGGTTTCCTTTGCTAGTGTCTTAAGGGTTGTGATTTTCATGATTGTAACTAGTGTATGGGATACTTTATTGATGTTGATGTGAAAAGGTTTGAATTTTACTTGATTGGATGGAGCCTAGGTTTTTATGATTAAAATATGTAAGAAGTCAAACACCTATTTATATGAACTAAAAAAAGATATCATCTTTGTTTTAAAAAAGGTATTATTTAAATTGGCATCTATCTATATCAATTTTGGATGACACATGCGTATATGAGATAAAGGATGGATGTTATGAATTTATTCATCTCAATGGATAAGCTTGAGATATTAAGTGGTAGCATGTGGAAATGATTTGTTTGATGTTTTGATTATTTTGATGTGGATTTAAATTTTCAATTGATTTTTATCGATCTTGGTTGATTTCAGTTGAAATTCATTTTAGTTGGTGGAGAAAACAAGCTTATACACACCAAAAAATAAACCAAACCAACCTATAAGCTAGTAAAATAAATTATAGAAGAACCATAAGGTATAAATATGATATAGATAAGGTCATGAAGTATTTTTGGGATCTTAATTATACTTACTTATCCATTGGATAATGATGAACCAATATATTAGAGCACTCATTATAGAGGATTATATGGCTTTAGCCCACTAAACCTAGTTTAAACGCTAAGCTGAGAGTAACTTCCTAGAGCTAATTGCTTACTAGTGTCCTAAAAATATAATGATAAAAAAAGGCTTCCCATGGATAGAATTTTTTATAAATTTATCTACGGGAGTCCTCCATATACCTTATGGTAGGGAAAGGTCCAAATAATAGAATAAGTTATTTAATAGACTCACACAAAAGGTTTTAGTCCTTATGTGTCCACTTCATCCATAAAATTTTATTGGACTGGCATCATAAAATTAGACTTTGAAGTCATTTTTGAAACCCTGAGTATTAGAGGATAAAACCCCCACGTGTCATAATGTTCTTTAAATACACAATGAATTAGGAAATTTAAACAACATATCCTTAATTTAAATACCGTACTAATACATAGGGTTTATATTACCATGTAGTGATGAAATATACAATCAATATACCCCCTAAAAAGTATAAATATTAATAATTATTTATAATTTCCACACATCATCATTAATATGACACTAAACAAATAACATACAAAGTGAAATATAGGAAATTCTCGTGTTCTTATTAATATAAGAGAAAATTTTGTTATGAAAAACATTTGAAGGCCTTAGGAGAGGATCAAACCTAACCTCATTTAGGTGGGGGAAGGGTTTCAAAATGGTCTTTCCCTAAACTCTCATTATCCATAGTGGTATCCTACACTCAATTACTATAAATTTACCTTTGCCATGGTCCCTTGGATCAAAGGTTTGACACTGTTTATATTAAAATGATTTGAGATTTGTTATGCAAGATAAACTAGGATTGGCTCCCATGGAATATTGTGAGGGCTATGTTTAATCTTAATAATGAAGATGTAAAGTATATTTTTGAGTTTAAATTTTTTTTACCTTTGGATTAATAATAAAAAAATTGGTATTACTTCACTTGTGCCTTGGTGAAAAGATTATAGGTGACCTACAGTTATGGCCTTTACTCATTATTCTACTTTTGTAGGTTATAATATGTTGGGTCCTCAACACATTGAAACTGAAACATTTTATCAGATATTGAAGCTTAGATATTTTCATTATCTATGGTCTAGAAGGTTTTATAATATTTTGGTAGCTCTTATTGAGCCTAAGAAGCTCCATTTTATTTCTTTTATTAATGACTAAGTTTTCCCTAATAGTAACCAACTCAAGCACATGGGGGTTTCAAACCTCATCTACCATGCTTGCCACCAACCAGAAATCCTTAAACACATTTTTTGGTTATGTATTCATGCTTAGTTTACTTCATGATCAATTAACACATTTTTCAAGCCCTTCTAACCTAAATTATTAACTTATAAAATTGCTCTCTTTAGGGACTCTACCTTGATTTTTATAGGATACAACATATTTAAGTATTTTTTTGTTGACATTATTTCTTAGATTAGGAAAGCTATAAATAAAGCATGTTTTAATAATGAATATGTAAAGAGGAGATTTTATATAACTATCAAATTTATTTTTATTTCTAATTTTACCCTCTATATCAAGATTAAAATGGATATAGTTTGGTTGGATCTACATCATATATAAATTATCTTGGACAATTAGGGGAATGACTCATTATTGTTAGTTGTGAGCCTCTCAATTTATATCACCACCAATATCCCCTTTAGGGGCATGGGAATGGGCTAGGATTCAATGAATTTTCATCATATGGTATTTCAATGGAAGGAACCTCTCTCCTCACTTGTCTAGGCATTCCCCACCACATGGTGGGATTGATTGGTCCAAAATAATTAGTGGTGGAGGGGGAAGTTGGATGCTACCTATGTAGGGAAATTTTACTTAGCTATATCTTATAATTTAAATTATCCAATAGGATGAATCTAAAAAAAATCAATAAAATGATGATTGGGAGCCTTTCTTAGTTAATGAGGATCCCATTGCTCAACTGGGATAGGGGGTAAATCCACAAGATACTCTTCCTCCTTCTCCTTTGCCTAATACCATGTCAATTTATACTACTTAATGATATCCTTGTTGTTTTTAATTTTATCTACCCATTTTTAGTTTATGTACACTTCAGTCAGTTTAGATTTTGTTTATGTAGTATTGGGATGGCCCTTTTTATAAAAAAAAAACTCTTTCTGAGGCGTGTTTAGCTTGGTGTGGTTTTTATTTTGGGTATGATTTTTTTACCTATATTTTTTTGTATGACTAACTTTATATTATATCTTATTTTATTAATAAAAGGGTGTTTTTCAATCAAACATAAATAAATGTAGATAACATAAAATTGAAAAAGTTACTTTTGATTTATACCTATACCATCACCAATGTGATTGCAAAGAAATATCTTATTCAAAATTTTGTGAGATATAAAGGAAAACTTGTAATAAACATAAATGAAAACATTTTAATTGATACTTAATTAATTAATTAAGAAAATAGTAACTTATGCATTTTTGGTCACCCGAGATTTTGAAATGGGTAAAGGGAAGAGCATACACACACTAAGATACAATAGAAAAACAAAATCACATAAATAAACTCAAGAAAGTCCATTTTAAAATAGTAAAAAAAAAATTATTTTCTTATGAATTGCACCAAAGTAAGTTTTTGTTTGAATAAAATCACATCTTTGACCATATTTACTTAAAAAAAAAGTGATTAGTTTGATTTTTAATATCTTTGTCAAATGAAACCTGCACATAAAAGGCCTAAAACCTAAAACAAAAAATAAAATGTCATTTAAAATGTTAAATAAATAAAAAACATATAAAATATAAATTTAAAAAATAAAAAATACAAATACAAATATAAATATAAATATAAATATCATACACTATTTTAATGACCCACTAAATTTTAATAGTAAGTTTTGAAGCTAATTCCAAACCAATGTGAAAAAAAAGAAAAAAAAATAAGATTGCAAATTAAAATTTATATCCATTTCAAATTTACGTTAAAAAAACAAATAAAAAATTACAATTAGTATTTTAATTATATCTCCTAAATTAAAATGTTTATTTTTAATTTTTTATAATATGTTTTCAGGCTAAATATGAGCTAACCATAAAATAAATTAGATGAACCCATATTATAAATTAAAAGTTATATCCATTTTAAAAATTGTGTTAAAAAATTTAAGCTAACTCCAGGAAAAAATTAAGATAGAAAAATTAATGAAATTAGAACTTGAAAATAATTGTCCTTGATAAGAAACCTAAAAATAAAAATTATAAATAATAAATATTAGATCAGTTATAAATAAAATAAAATAAAAACTAACTAAATCTATGCAAGTGTAAGTATGACGATATATTTAAGAAAGAAGAGAACAAATAAAACATTATACATTGAATGAATCTTACCAAGACAAATGTGTTACTCTCTTGGATTGGATGTTGCTTAGATTCATGTGATTGTAAAATAATAAATGATGCACAAGGATGAACTAAAAATATATCTCCTTATAATGTTGATGTTTTTATTTATATGCTTGATTATGGTTAAACCTTCAATAGATGGCTTTAGATGCAAATTAGTTATGCAATTTAATATTAGTGAAAATGGTGGTAAATGGCTCCATTTATAGATTTCGTTTGATTCATAAGAGATACTGATTTTGGTTGGAGATCACAAAGGAGGATGATTGAACTTATGGGAGATTATTAAATTGTTAAATGATAATATTAGTGATGGGAAACATGTGTGGGATATGGGATCATGAAATATTTAATCATATCATTAAATTTTATAGTGGAGGTTGGTGAGATTTAAAGTGGATTATTAAATTAGGAAACATGAATGTTTGGATTATAAATTTTATATGATGAAGGACAGGGGGAACTATGACATCATTGAAATTTGGAAATAAGAATATTTGGAATATAAAATTTAGATGACAATGGATAAGAAGATCCTATGACATCATTGAAATTTGTAAATTCAAATATTTGGAAGATGATGTCATGATGTGGGGATTATTTTATATTTAGATTTTGACGACTGTAGATATTCAAAGTCTATGGAATTAGGGAGGATTAGTTATTTAATTTTTATTAATTAAGTAATAGGATGCGATGTGAATTTTATAGGATTAGAGGTGGTTATATAATAATTGATTTAATTAGATATGGGTGATGAATAGTGAAGGTTATGGTTGTTAGTGAAAATATAAGACCATTTATTGAAATTGTTATGAAGTGTCTAATTTTTAGTGTCTAAAATGACTGAAAATAGAGGATAGAGAAATTTGTTTTTTGATGTGATAGACAAGCAACATAAGGAAAGATTATTTCTAGATGCAATGGATGTAAGTGGATTGTGGTGTAGAGTGTTGTGTCTATTGAATATAATCCATGTTGATTGTGATGTTTAAGTACTTATTTTTACACCTATGCACTCATTACTTAGGGCCATAGACTTATTTTTAGACCTAAAATATCATGTGAAGTACCAAAATGATAAATCCCTCATTTTCTACACACACAAACCAAATTTAAGTCAAATGGTGGGATAGGCTGAAATGGATTGAGATAGATTTGCCTTTCTGAATCCTTATTGAATTATCAAGTGATACACTACATTACAAATAATCCAAACATGGTTCAAACTCAAATTTAGTTCCCCTTCTCTCATGTGTGTGTGTTAAATGGTGAATGCAATTCTAGATTAGTTTTTCTTGATTTTACCCTTTGCACAAGTATGTGATGAGAATTAAGCCCTTAATATAGATTCTATAAACATATAGATAAAAAAAATAAAACTATTTTGATAAATGGAGAGTGAAGAGAACCATGTTTGATGTCTTAGAAAATACTTTTAATATGGGAACTATATGTGTGCAAGATCCAAACCAAACTAATATCTAATAAAAAAGTAAGAATTAAATGAAAAGTACTCAAGATAATTAAGAATATTAATCTTGGACAAGTTTTCACTAAATAGATACTATAACATGTAGGTCATATCTAGTTAATAAATGATTGTCCATAAGGACAAAGGACAGAAACATGGGATCCCAATGACTAAATGGCATGATAAGAAACCAATAGAAAAATTCATGAAATAAAATAGTGAAGAAAACTCTATAGGAATAGACCAACATATTCCTAGTTCATTGTAAATATTTTATGCCTAAAATTTTGTAACTAATGACATAAATATTTGGATTTGGGTGTCGAAAACATCACATACGATAATTATAATGGGACCTTAGCATTTACACCTAATCTTTGTGTGCATAATGTTAATACTAAATGTTTATAAAATAATACATTGACAACTTATAACCTAGAGACTCTTTGTCCTTGAGAATAGTATTATTTATGTCAAACAACCCATTTTTGTATGTATTAGCTTACACCCATTCCAAGAAATGAGTAATTTGAAATTCCCTTGAGATCCAAAATTTTCCAACATCAAACTTTTACTTTTTTATTTATAGCTAAATTTTTGGCTAGTTAGGGTTTTATGTCATTTGAGGAATTCTAGTAATCCCTCAAACTAATGCTATGTCTTTATAGGATAATTTGATAAGTGGAGCTCCATGTCCAATATTGGACACATATCCCTCCATGGTTGGTTATGAGTGACAAGAACACCTTGCCATTTTTAGACAATTTTTCTATGTCAATTTATTAAAATCTATCTACACAAAACAAGAGGAGTTGAATAAAAACTATGAATTTAAATGATAAAAATACATAATTGAAGAAATTGGATACATGTTAAATCTTAGGTTGTGATATAATATATACTACTCTTACATGTATATTCTTGTGTACGTAAGTGATCTTACAAGAAATATCTTACTTAAGGGTGATAATTGAGAATGGGTTTTATTAAATTAAGGAGCCTTGATGTTGTTAATAATTTGAATGATAATGCAAATGATTATCTTTTTGAAATATTTAATTTCTTAAATTGATGTTTATAATGTTTTTTTCCAACTTCTTACCATATTACTTATAGTGCCTTAGATTTATGTTGGTTTTTCATGAACATTTTTCTAGTTAGATTTAAGCCTTAAATAATTTTCATTTGTCCTACCTTATGTTTGTAATAATATTTCGATTTTGGTCTCTTATTTAACCTTTTGGGCTCATGTTTTGATGAGTAACATGGATTAAAAATGAGATGTCATCGATGAGAGGTGAACAATTATATTTACTATACAAAATTGGTAAAGAGTTGTAGATGGTCAACAATTTATAATGAAGGGAGCCCAGATAAATATAGTTTGATTGGAACCATTATTCATGTAAATTATATTTAATAGATACTTAACCTTTTAATTATTTATTCTTGTGAATAACACTGTTTAAATATCTCTTAACTACTTGAATTTTAGTTATTGTGAATATCTCCTTTTAGAATGCACGTGCATTGTGATAAAAATAAATGTTAATTATGGGTTTATCTAGTGTGTAAGACATATAATAAATGTTGTGATCATACCTTATTTTTTCTTATGTTCTCAAATATTGTGTACATTCCACTATAAAATTAAAATGTTAGTTCTACTTTTATGTGTTGGAAATGTTGTAGTGCTTTACAGTTGTACAATACGAATGTACTTAAGTATTAAAAACTCTCAATTACTTAAGAAATATTATATATTATTTTAATGTTCATATTTTATATAATTTAATATGTATATTAAAATTTTAACCAAATAAATTAAATAAAAAATAAGTTTATATTATGACCAATTGCATGAGTGTTAGATTGTAGGGTACCAAACTTTTGTATCAAAGCCTAATTAAAACAATGGAAGCTCAGGGAATATTTTTAAGGATTGAATCCTTGTGATGTATTTTATTTAAGTGTCTAATTCACCCTATCATTTAATTAAAAATAAAAAATTACTAGTGCTTTAGTTATTGCTACATGCATTATACAAAATATATGAGTGCCTAAAGAAGACAAATAAATAAATTAGTATATGTGATTTAAAATGGAAAATTGTATGAATAATAAAATGTTTAAATATTATGTATAATTTATTTCTTATATAGTTTTAAAAATAATGAATTATTTTCTTAGGCATGAATCATTAACATTGAGAATGGAAATTAATAAAAATTATGAAAAATAATGAAAAAATAAATTTTTATTTCCATTAATAAATATGAATATTGTGATATTGCATATTTTTTTATAATTCCTTTCACCTTAAAAAATATTACATTACTACTACTAATATCCATAAATAATAAATAAATTTACATATGAAAATACATGAAAAATAAAGGCTTGTTTGGAATGTTGGTGTATTTTACCGCTAAATTTTGAACTCCTTTTTTTTATTCAATTATAAAGCAACCAAGTTCAATTTATTTTTAAATAAAAATCAGATACTAAATATGAATTCTTATTCAAGTTAGAATACACATTCAAGAGATAATACACAAATTTAAACATTAAAACTAATATGGGATATAAAACACAAAAGTACAAATAAATATGTTATCAATAAATAATAAATAAAGATACATATGAAAATACATGAAAAATAAAGGCTTGTTTGGAATGATGGTGTGTTTTACCACTAAATTATGAAATCTTCTTTCTCCTTCAATTATAAAGCAATAAAGTTCAATTTATTTTTAAATAAAAATCAAATCCTAAATATAAAATCTTATTAAATCTAGAATACACATATTTAAACATTAAAACTAATATGGTATGTAAACCAAAAAAGTACAAATAAATATGTAATATAAATCATATAAACTATGGTTGTAGACATTTTTTACTTTATTTTTTAATATACATTTGATTAAGTAGTTTAAATTTGTGCAAAAAAAATGAAAGACATCAAGGTAAATAGGCAATATACCATTTGAATGTAAGTCTTTTATTTCTCTTCTCAGAGTAGCTAATTTAGAGCCCAATTCAAACATACCAATTCTATGTATATTAATCAAGACTTTACTTACCTTATACTCTAATTTAGCTCTACTCCTCTGCCTTTGATTTCTCATTTCTTTTTCTTGATTGGCTACACCCTTTCTTGTTCATAAGCATTCTTTTTATATAAAAATTTATTCTTCAATGAAAATGTATTATCTCTATAATTACTCTTTGTCCAATCATCGTAATTCATTCATATACCCATTTCATTTATGTATCATCCATGCTTCGTTGAAATGGCTTATCATAGGACTGAAAATCCTAAAGCATGATATCAAGGTTCTTTCTTCCCTCTTAGAACCTACTATGGTTGTAGACATTTTTTACTTTATTTTTTAATAATAAATATATTTTTTTATATACATTTGATTAATTAGTTTGAATTTATGCAAAAAATAAAAGACATCTAGGTAAATAGGTAATACACCATTTCAATGTAAGTATTTTATTTATCCTCTCAAAGTAGCTAATTCAGAGCCCAATTCCAACATACCAATTTGATGTACATGAAGCAATACTTTACTTACCTTATGTAATGATCTAGCTCTTTTCCTTTGCCTTTGATCTATCATTTCTTTCTCTTGATTAGCTATACCCTTTATTGTTCATAAGCATTATTTTTATATTAAAAATTCTTCTTTAATGAAAATTTATTATCTCTATCATTACTCCTCTTCCAATCATCCTCATCCATTCATATACCCCTTTCATTTATTTATCGTCCATGCTTGGTTCAAACGACTTATCATAGGCCTAAAAATCCTAAAACATGATATCAAGGTTGTTGCTTCCCTCTTAGAACCTACTATGGACATTTAACTACACATTATTAATCCTTTACATATCATAAATAGTTATCTCAAACTATGAACAATTACTCATCATGCTTACCACTTTTTCTCTTTAAGGCCTCTATCCTCTTATAACCCTCATAACATACAAATATCCTTGGTTTAAACAAATTAAAATGGTTATTAACAAAATAAACATATTTATAGACACACTTTATCATATAAAAACTCCAAACAAAGTTTTACGACTCAACTCACAAGGGAGACCACATAACTCCAAACCGCATTCTATAAATTAGGTCTTTTATGCCTAATTTAATGCCTCAAACTAATATACAATACCAAACTATACCGTACTAAATAAAAAACCCCAAAATATTGTAAAACATGTTCAACAACATCAAATGACAAAATTTTAAGACTTTTGTATAGTGGAGTCAATAGATATTTTATTTTCATTCTCAAAACCCTAGGTTAGGTTTAGATAGGCCTATGCAAGGTTGAGAAAAAAAAAACTAGGTTTATTTGAATTTTAGGAGACTTATAAAACTTATAATCATTTAATTAGGTCTATCTTACCTTTCCCCATTTTCTCCAACAACTCTTCATATTTGAACAATCTAATTTAACCTCTTACTCATGTTTTAGTAGAGTTATGTGCTTGGTTACCAAATTGTACCAAATAAGACAAGGTTTTTAAAATTGAATTTTTTATTCTTAATGTAATATATAAATAAAATAATTATCCATAACCTAGATCCTCCCTATCACATTATCATCTCTTTTATTACTTAAAATGACATTTTAGACTATTTATGTTTCTTTTTTTCTTGGTTGTGATTAAAGATAGAGTGTGGGAGCTTAGCTTTGCCACCTTATACCTGAGAATTCATAATTAGATACCAATTTTATTAATTAAAAAAATAAAACTACATTTATTACATACCAATTATTATTTTTTACCAACATCAACACTTTAAAACATGTTTTTCTCTTGAATGTCTTTGCACCTATAAATACCTCACTGAATTTTGTCTATCATATGGGTGATTGAATAGTGTAATCTTAGCTCAAAGTATCCTCTTTATTTAATTAAAATTTTTACTTATTCACGTATTCATAAAAATAAAACCTCTATATTGAATTGTAATTTTATTAACAATAATCAAAATGACATAAAAAATCTTATTCTTAGATAGAACACAGATTGCATATACATAGTCCTGCATTATATAGGTTTGTAACTAACTAATGGTCATGATTTTCAAACCATAAAAGATATGTAGAAAAAAAATTCAATATAATAAACTATGATATAGTCACATCCATAATATTACATACAAACAACAGTCTCTATTTTAATTTCATAAATAATATGTACATAGAAGCAATGTCATTTTCTTGCCCTTCAAGGGTTAAACTAGTCTTATATCTTTTTCTTCATATTTTTTCACTCTCATTCACACATATACTATCCTAAATAGTTAATACTTATCTCACATGATATCTATGTGAATTTCAAGATCTTATAACTCTGCCATATAAGAATAACTCCTTATTTTATGATTGTTACACATGATGTGGCAGTTACAATAAAGTTTATTGCTCCATATCTCTCCTCCATGATGTTCATGTTGAAACATATTTACAAAATCCATAAAGACAATATAGGAAATTTAAAAATCCTAATTAAAATCATAATTATGCACAAGACTCATTTATCTACACTAAGCCTAATTACAAAGTTCAAATATTCAAATCCCACTTTTGGCAATAAATATCTAAATGAGCTCAAATACACATTATAATGACACATAAACACTCCAAACCATTATAATATACCATAAAGGAACTCTAACACTCATATAAACCCCATAAAAAGGAACTACTAATGATGCCCCTCCATCAAACTACCAACCTATAATGTTTTCCTTGAGTTCCTGCTCATGCATCATTGTTGTTACTTAACAATTGATCTTGTTGGAAACTTATACAACTAGTATCTCATGTAAATGATCATATTATATAACTCCAAACTTGTATCTTCTCTTCCCTCTTGATATATTCATCCAATTTATACTTGTAACCAAAATCAAATCATTAGAGAAATCATACTTTTCCTTATGCCTTTGAGGAATATTCCACTACTCCTTGTTTGTATAATGCTCATGCTACCAAGTATCATAAGGAACTCAAAATGGTTTATCATTAAACAATGAATCCACCACAAACTTTATTTTCTCTTCACTTACTAGTGCTTCTTCTTCATTCATTTTTTTATTCAACCTTGATATGTTTAACTTCTACATTTACTATCTCAACTTTAGACATTTATATTTATTATATCTTATCATTTTGTACTTGATTTATCATTGAATTTATATTTTTTATTGAATTATATACTATATCCTCATACTATAAATCTATGTCCCCTTTTGTCACCTACTTCACAGTCTCCTTGTACAACTTGTGCAAATTAGATTTATCTTTTTTATTCACTGCTTCATATACAGTAGAATATGACTTATTATCTTCATACCTTGGTTATTATTGTTGTTATTCACATGTGCTTAATGGTTGATTACTTATCCTATTTTTCATCCTCTTAAGTTGATAATTTTATACTCATTTAATCTTTACTTCATCGGTGATTAACCTACATGTTCTTTAAATATCAAGACTTTGCATCGAACCTCCCATTCATATTGGTCTATTTTGATCATTAATTGATCAAGTGGTTCATCCTCTTGTTATTTCACTCTATCATATGGATAATTTTTGGACAAAATTATGTTCATCCACTTAGACTCTCATATATATATGACTTCATCTACATACTCAAGGTTACCATCACTTCTTTGGATTTCCATACCACTAAAATTGAACTCATCTAAAACTGGGCACCCTAATGATGACTAAAACTTATAATAACAATAAAATTTTAGTCATTACCTTTTGCTCAATTTCCAACTCAGTTGTAACCTTGATTTATTATTCACTTACTTTCTTTTCTACCTCATCACTCTTGTTTGGCTATAATTAAACTTGTGTAACCTCTTTATTAAACTATTCCTCTTGTTTTTTCCTTTTATCACTTTCTTCTGTCATATTCAATTTCTTGACATCTTACTTCAACCTCTCTCTTTTGATAATAATTATTTATTTATACTATGCATCTATTTTATGCTTCTTGGCTTGCCTCCAGCTTTCTAAGTCATATTTTCCATTGTGAAAAGTAGATGCTTCCTAATTGTCTCCACCTACAAACATACAAAAATTATTAGTTTTAAAATTTGGAGGATCATATGCCTATATTGATACCTCAATTATTAGCATTATTCTTCCTTAATATTCTTCATCTTTGACTTCAAACTCCTTTTCATCACTAAGCTTATCCTTTGTTTTGATAGTAATGTAAATTTCATCCACATTTTCCATGATCATTTCATCTAATAGAATGTAATGATCACCCTCTTCTACATTCATACTAAGATGGTTACACTTCAAGAACTTCTTCATCTCTCTTTTGAGTTACTTGAAAAGAAAATTGTTATTCTTTCTTAATTTTCTCATGGATTTCCTCTTTATCCTATCAATAATTAACCCTATAGGACATTTAATTATATTTCTCTTCATCTCCCATACATTCCATGGTTTTTTTTTTTCCTGTATTTGCTCTATCATGATCATCAATTTGTCTAACTTCAATAAACTTTGCCTAGGATATCTTATTTATTATTCCCACTCTAACTCTCTTTTTCTCTCATTATCTTTCATCTTCTCCTCAATTGAACTCTTCTTAATAATTTCTTTCATTCTTACTTGCTCACAATCCATCACCTTATTTCAAGTCTTTATATCTTGCCTTTTACTCCTTGGCACCTCACTCGGGTACCATGTTAGTCTTCTCTTAAGACCTTGCATTACCTTTTCCTTGGGAATTCCTCTCTAATTGTACTCACTTCAGAATTATTTATTAATTATTTATGCTCCATCATATCTTCTCACATCTGAAACAACTCCCTCTACATCTATCTCTTTTATTTCTTGTTTACACTTTTCTTTGGTTCCAATAATATTCATTGGATTAAAAGGCCTAAAACCTACTCTTTTTATAAAAAATCAAAAAATAAATCTTCTTAAATATTTAAATACCTAAAAATTCATAAACAAATCTAACTTCTTACATTAGGACCTCAAGCTTCTTCTTTTGTCCAAATCTGTTGATATGTTCTTGTCTCTTATCCTCAACACTTTGTCATACACTTGTATGCTACTTATTTTATTCATTTAATATCTCATCTTGCCAAATAAATTTATAATATGATAATAATATAGTGCATATCCAATTTAGAACATACCAATTTTATGTATATAAAACAATATTTTACTTACCTTATGCAATGATCTATCTCTACTCCTCTACCTTTGATATTTCATTTCTTTCTCTTGATCATCTATACCCTTTCTTGTTCATAAGATTTATTTGAATAAAAAAAATTATTATTTAATGAAAATATATTATCTCTATCATTTATATTTTTCCACTCATCCTCATCTATCTATATACCCCTTTCATTTTTGTATTGTTTATGCTTGGTTCAATCATCTCATCATAGACCTTCAAATCCTAAAACAATTTATTTACATTATTAATTTACTCTTATAACATACTATGGAAATATACCTACTCATTATGACTCATTTACATACCTTAAATAGTTATCTAAAACTATGAACAAATACTCTTCATGTATACCACTTTTTGTCTTTAAGTCCTTTAACCTTTTGAATCCCTCCTAGCACACAAAGCTATTTAGTTTAATGAACTAATAGGGTTTATTAAAAAACTAAAAATAGTTATAGACACCATTTATCCTCTTAAAAAAAAAAAAAAAAAAAATGAGGAATGAACTCATAATGGAGACCACTTAACTCCACACCCCATTCTACCAATTAGGTCTCTTATTCCTAATTCAATGCCTTAGACTGAGATACAGTACCAAACCATATCGTACCAACTCAAAACACAATCTTTTTTTGTAAAACATGTTCAAAAACATCATATTAACAATTTTTAATACTTTTATAATGGTGGACTTAATAGATATTTGAATTTCCTTCTCAAGACCCTAGGTTAGGGTTGTACAGGCCTGTACAAGGTCAAAAACAAATAAATTATGTTTCTTTGAATTTTATGAGATATTTAACACTTATAATCATTAAATGAAATTTTTATTACCATTTATAATTTCTCCAACAACTATTGGTCTTTTAATAATCTTATTTGTGCTCTTGCTCATATTTTAGTATTGTGCTTAGTTACAAAAATGTATATAGTGAGACTGGGGTTTTGGAATTGAATTTTGTATTCTCCATATAATATATCATAAAAATAAGTCTCCATCATCACATATAGCCTCCATATAAAATTATCATGTCATATATTATTTAAAATAAAAATTTAGACTATCTTTATTTCTTTTATTCTTGATTGTGATTAAAGACAAAGTATGGGAGCTTGGCTTTACCACATTATACATAAGGATTCATAAACATATGCCAATATTTTAAAGTAAAATAATAACATTACATGTATTACATACCAATGATTATTGTATACCCAAAATCACCCTTTAAAACATGCTTTATTTCCTAAATGTCTTTGCACATACAAATACCTCATAGAATTATGTGTCTCAAATGGGTAATTGAATAATGTATTATTTTCTCAAATTATATTCTCTATTTTATTCTATTTTTACTTTCATCATGAATTCATCAACATAAAACATCTATCCCATAATTTAATTTTGTTAACAATCATAAAAAAGGCATACAAAATCTTATTCTTAGATACAATCCAGATTCCATATACATACTCTTCTATTGTACATGTAAGAAACTAACTAATGGTCCTTATTTTCACACAAAAATGGAAATATATAACATAAATTATCTTTAATAAATTATGATATAGTCGCATCCATGATATTACACACAAATACGATTCTTTGTATTAATTTCATAACTAATATGTGCATAGAAAAATTATCATTATCTTGCCCTTCAAGGGATAAACTATTATTATTCATTTTTATTCATATTTTTTCACTCTCATTCACACCTATACTATCCTAGATTCTTACTAATACACTCACCTGATATCTACATGTATTTCAAGCTCTTATATCTACAACATGTATGACCACTACACATGATGTGGTAGTTACACTCATGTTTCTTGGTACATATATCTCTCCTCCATGATATGCACATTGAAACATATTTACACACTACCTAAGGAAAATATATGACCTTTAAAAACGTTCATTAACATTATAATTGTGCACAATACTCATCTTTCCACATTAAACCTGATTATATAGTTAAAATATTCAAATCCAACTATTGGCAAAAAAGTTCTAAATGAGCTCAAACACACATTATCATGACTCATAAATAATAAAATCTACTATAAGAGAGCTTAAAGTAATTATAACACTCATATAAACCCCAAACATGTAACTACTAATTATGTTGCAACATCAAACTACTAGCTTAGAAAGATTTCCATGAGCTCCCACTCATGCACCATTATTGTTCTTTAACAATTGATATTTCCCACATCTTATTCAACTAGTATCTCATGTAAATTAACATGTTCCTTGGATCCACACTTGTGTCTTATCTTCCATCTTGATAACGTCATGAAACTTATAATTGAAACTAGTATCAAATCATTAGAGAAATCACACTTTTGCTTATGCCTTTGATCCATATTCCACTGCTCCTCCTTACTTGTATATTGTTCATGTTTTCAAGCATTAGAATGAACTTTGAATGGTTTATCCTTAAATAATTAATCCAAAACCAACTTTATTTACTCTGCACTTAATTTCTTTTTCTCCACTCAATGTTTTTTATTCAACCTTAATATCTTTAACTTGTGCATTTACTACCTCAACTTTCGACATTTTTATGTTTCAAAACTTGTCCTTTTATACTTAACTTATCCTTGCCTTTATAATTTCTCTTTTCATATATACCATAACCTCATACCATAAATCTATGTTATCTTTTGTCACCTACTTCACCGTTTCCTTGTAAAACTTGTGAGGGTCAAATTTATTTATTTTCTTCACTACTTCATATACATTATAATATGACTTATTATCATTATAATTTGGTTCTTTTTTTTTTTAATTCACATGTTCTCAATGGCTGATTCCTTATCCTCTTTTGCATCCTCTTGAGTGGATCATTTTCTACTCATTCAATCTTTGTTTCATGTATGACTGACTTGCTTGTTTTTCTTCAAGTAATAAGACTCTAACTTCAACCTCCCATTAATATTGGTTTCATTTGAGCACTGCTTGATCAAGTAATTCATCCTCTTATTCTTTTCCTCTATCACACAGTCAATTTTCTACCCAAAATTTTGTTCATCCACTATGACTCTCATATTTATATGACTTCATTTGCATGCTCTTTGTTACCATTACTTCTTTGGCCTTCCACATGACTAAAATTGAACTCATCTAAAATTGGGCACCCCAATGGCGACCTTGATATTAAAGGAATAATAAACTTTCAATTATCATATTTTCTTTAATATCTAACATAACTCCAACCTTGATTTCTTCTTCACTTATTTACTTGTTTTCAACTTGCTTGTCTGCCTCATCACTCTTATTTAGATGAAATTCAACTTTCCAAACCTATTTTTTAACCTCTTCCTCTTTGATATTACTTTTCTAACTTTTTTATGTCATCTTCTATTTCTTGACATCCTCCTTCAGCCCCTCTCTTACACTAACAATTATTTCTTCATACCATGCATCTATTTTTTTATTCTTATCTTGCCTCCATCTCTAAAAGTCATATTTTCCATTAAAAAAATTATATGTTTCCTCTTTTTATCTACTTGAAAACATACACAAATCATTAGTTTAAAGCTTTGGAGGATTATATGCCTCTCTTGATGCCTCAATTATTAGTATTCTTCCTCCTTGTTACTCTTCATCTTTGAATTCAACCTATTCTTCATCACTAAGAGTTGATCCTTCCTTTGCATAACAAATGGACACATAATCAACATTCTTAATGATCATTTCATGTTCTCTAAAGTAATGACCACCTTCTTTCACATGCTTACTAGGCTGCTTACACTTTGAAAACCTTTTCATCTCTCTCTTTAAGTGATTGCAAATAAACTAATTGTTATTTATTTATTTTCTCAGAACATTCATCTTTCTCCTCTTAATAATTATCCCTATAGGACATTAAATTTTTTTCTCTTCATCTCCCATCAATACCATGGGTTCTCTTCTTCTTAAAATTTCTCTATCATGAGCGTCAATTTGTCTAACCTCCCTAAAATTTTCCTCAAATATCTTATTTGTTCTTCCCATTCTAATTTTCTCTTTATCTCATCATATTTCATCTTCTCCTTTGGGAAACTCATCTTAATCATGCAATTAATTCTTACCTTCTAATAATCCATCACCTTATTTTAATTATTTCTAGATTGCTTCTTACTCCTTGAAACCTTACTTGGGTACCTTGTTGGTCTTCATTTAAGACCTTATCTTACCTTGTCCTCACTTTGGAATACCTCTATAATTCTAATCACTTGTAACTTATCCATTTATTGTTAATTCACCCTAGTATCTTGTCACATATGTAACAAGTCCCTCTACATCCATCTATTTTGTTTCTTACTTACACCTTATTTGGTTATAATAGTATTCATTGGCCTAAAATGCCAAAAACCTACTATTGTTCTTGTAAATACAAAAATAAATATTCTTAATTTTTGAAATAATTGAAACTTTATAAACAAATCAATGTTCTTATCTTAGGACCCCGAAATTATTCTTTTATCCAAATTTGAAGATATGTTCTTACCTCTTGTCCTCAATTGTTTGACATTCACCTATATATTGGTTATTTTCTTCATTCAATAACTCCTCTTCCCAAATAAATTGTGATATGATACCAAAATGATTCATATTCCAATTCAAAAAAACTAATGTGATTTATATGAAAAAATACTTTATTTACCATATGAAATGATCTAGCTCTACTCATCTACCTTTGATCTTTCATTTTTTCTCTTGATCAATTATACCCTTTATTTTTCATAAGACTTATTTGTATTCAAAAATTTATAATTAATTAAATTATATTATCTATATCATTAATCTTTATCCATTCATCCTCATCCATTCATATACCCCTTTTCATTTATGTATAGTCTATGCTTGGCTCAATTAGCTCATCATAGGCCTCAAAACCCTAAAACATACTATCAAGGTTCTTGCTTCCATCTTATAACCTACTATGGATAGTTACCAACACATTACGATTCCTTTCCATATCCTAACTAGTTATCTCAAACTATGAACAATAACTCCTCATGCATAACACTTTTTCTATGTAATGCCTTTATCCTTTTGTAACCTTCCTAACACACAAATATCCTTGGTTTAAAAAAGTGATGTGGGATATTAAAAAAATATACGTAGTTACATACACCCTTTATCCTCTAACAAATTCAAATAAACTTTTAATACTCAAATCATAAGGGAGACCACTTAACTCCACACCCCATTTTACTAATTAGGTCTCTTAGGCCTAATTTGATGCATCAAACTAAGATACAAATCCAAACCATACCATAGCAACTCAGAAACCTTAAAAATATTGTAAAACATGCTTAAAAAAATCAAATGACCATGTTTTAATAATTTTTTTAATGGTTGAGTTAATAGATATTTTAATTTCTTTATCAAAACCCTAGTTAAGGTTGCATTAGCCGGTGCAAGGCCAACAATAAATAAATTAGGTTTCTTTGAATTTTATGATATTTATAAAATTTATAATCATTTGATGAAATTTTTATTACCTTTATCTAATTTCTCCAATAACTCTTGGTCTTTTAATAATCTTATTTGTCCTCTTACTCATATTTTAGCAAAGTTTTATGCTTAGTTACAAAACTATATAGACTGAGACATGGGTTTTATAATTGAATTTTGTATTATCCTTGTAATGTAGAATAAAAATAAGTATCCTTAATAAAATATATAATCCATATCAAATTCTCATCTCATATATTATTTAAAATGACACTTTAGACTATTTATGTTTATTTTATTCTTGACTATGATCAAACATAAAGTATTGGAGTTGGCTTTGCCATCTTATACCTAACAATTCATAATAATATTCCAATATTATTAATTAAAACAATAAAATAAAATTTAAATTATTATTTTATACCCACATTTACCCTTTAAAACATGCTTTCTTTCCTAAATGTCTTTGTACATACAAATACCTCACATAATTTTATGCCTCATATGGGTGATTGAATAGTGTATTTTTCTCCAAGTATCCTATATATTTTATTATATTTTCAATTTCATCATGAACTAATAAACATAAACCTACATCATATATTTTGCTTTGGTTAAAATCATCAAATTGGCATATAAAATCTTATTCTTAGATACCATTATGATTGCATATAGACAGTCTTCTATTATACAGGTCTGAAATTAACTAATAGTCATGATTTTCACACCAAAAGGAAACTATAGAACATAAATTAAATTTAATAAACTATTATATAGTCACATCCATGAGATTACATACAAAAATATTATTTTTATTAATTTCAAAACTAATATGTACATAGAAAGACTTTCATTTTCTTTGCTTTCAGGGGATAAATTGTTCTTGTTCTATTTTATTCATCTTTTTTCACTATCCTTCACACATATAATATCATTAATACTTAATAATAACATCACATGATATATACATCCATATCAAGCTCTTATATCTATACAATGCAAGAATAATTCCTTGTATGGCCATTACACATGATGTGGTAATTACACTCAAGCTTTTTGGTACATATCTCTCTCCTCTATGATATGCATGTTGAAAAATATTTACACACTCTATAAGGACCATACATCACCTTTAAAATTTTTAATTAAAATTAGAATTATGCACAAGACTCATCTTTCCACTGTAAGCCTAATTACATAGTTAAATTATTTATATCCCACTTTTAACAAGAAAGCTCTAAATGAGCTCAAACACACATTATCATGACTCCTAAAGATTCTTAATCACTCTTAGAGACCCTAAAATAAATATAACACTCATATTAACCCCAAAAATATAACTATTAATGATGTCACTACAACGAACTACCAAACTAGAATGTTTTGCATGAGCTCCTTCTCATGCATGATTATTAATATTTAACAATTGATCTTGTTGGCATCTTATAAAACTAATCTCTCATGTAAATGAACATATTATTTATCTCTACACTTGTGTCTTATAATCAATTTTGATATCTTCATCCAAGCTATACCTGAAAGTAGAATCAAATCATTATATAAATCATACCTCTCCTTATGCCTTTGATCCATATTCTACTCCTCTTACTTACTTGTATATTTTTTTATGATACCAAGCATCATAAAAAACTTTTAATGGTTAATACTTAAACAATTAATCCACCACCAACTTACTTTTGTCTTAACTTATTTTTTCTTCTTCTTCATTCATTGTTTGTTCCCCAACCTTAATATCTTTAACTTTTGCATTTACTACCTCAACTTTGGACATTTATATCTCTTGAAACTTGTCTTTTTATACTTAACTTCTCCTTGCCTTTGTACTTGATATTTATTTAGATAACATAGCCTCATACCATAAATATATGTTCTCTTTTGTCACCTTCTTCACCATCTCCTTATACAACTTATGGGGATCAAATTTATTCTTTGTCTTCATTGCTTCATATACATTAGAATATGAATAACTATCTTACTACCTTGGTTATTACTATTGTTATTCATGCTACATGGCTTATTATTTATCATATTTTGAATCCTCTTTAGTATCATTCCATTCTCATTTAATCCTTGCTTCATGAGTAACTAACCTATGTTTTCTTCTTCAAATATAAATACTCTACCTTAAACCTTGCCTTCATATTGGTTTCTCTTGAGTGATAATTGATCTAGTGCTTCATATTCCTATTATTTTCCTCTATCATATGGCCACTTGTTTTCCCAAAATTATTTTGGTCAATTTGGAGTCTCATCTTTATATGACCTCATCTTCATGATACTTGTTATCATCACTTCTTTGGCTTTCCACACCACTAAAACTGAACTCATCTTAAATATGTAACCCCAATGGTGACCTTGAGATTTTAAGAACAATAAAATTTAAATAATTATTATTTATTCAATCTCCAACTTAATTTAAACATTGATTTATTCTTCACTTTTTTTCTTGTCTTCAACTTTCTTGACTACCTCATCACTCTTATTTAGCTAAAATTCAACTTGTGAAACTTAATTATTAACCTCTTCCTCTTGGTTATTATTTTTCTCACTTTATTCAATCATCTTCAGTTTCTTGACATATTTCTTGAGCCTTTATCTTATACTAAAAATTATTACTTCATACCATGCATTTATTTTCTGGTTCTTGGCTTGCCTCCAACTCTCTAAGTCATTTTCTCCATTCTAAAAATTAAATGTTTCCTCATTGTCTCCACTTCCAAATATACACAAATCATTAGTTTAAAACTTTGGAGGATTGTATTCCTTTCTTGATGCCTTAATCATTACCATTTTTCTTCCTTGCTACTCTTCATCTTTGAATTCTCTATATTTTTCATCACTAATAGCTACTCCTTCCTTTATATAGTAAGTGGAAAGATATTCAACATTATCAATGATCATTTCATCTTATATAAAGTATTGATCACCTTCTTGCTCATGCATACTAGGTTGCTCACTCTTCTAAAACCTCTTCATCTCTCTCTTGAGTTGCTTGCAAAGAAAATTCTTCCTCTTTATTTATTTTTTCATATATTTCTTATTTATCCTCTAAATAAGTATCCCTATCATCCATTTTACTTTATTTTTCTTCACCTCCCATCCATACCATGGGTTCTCTTCTTCCTATATTTGTTCTATCATGAGCATCAATTTGTCTAAATTCCATAAAGCTTTCCTCAAATATCTTATTTCTTCTTCCCACTATAAAAATCTCTTTCTCTCATCATCTTTAGTTTTATCCTTGGGGCACCTCTTCTTAATCATTCCCTTAATTCTTACGTTCTCATAATCCAATTTCTTATTTCAAGCATTTTTATCTTGTCTCTTACTCATTGGCACCTCATTTGGGTACATTGTTGGTCTTCACTTGAGACCTTCTCTTACCTTGTCCTCACTTGGGACTTCCACTCTACTTGTCCTCACTTGGTACTTGTCTATTGATTATTTATCCACCTTATTATGTTCTCACATCTTTAACAACTGCCTCTACATCCATCACTTTTGTTTCTTGCTTACACCTTTATTTGGTTCCAATAGTATTCATTGGCCTAAAATGCCTAAAACCTAATATTGTTATTATAAATACAAACACAAAGATTCCTAAATATTTAAATACTTGAAACTTCATAAAAAAAATATAAGTTATTATACTAGGACATCAATATTCTTATTTGGTCCAAATTTGATGCTATGCTCTTGCCTCTTGTTCTTAATGCTTTTACATTCACCTGTATGTTGCTTATTTTATTCATTAAATATCTTCTATTCCTAAATAAAATTATGTTATGATACCAATATTATGTAGAGTATAATTCAAACATACCAATTTGATGTATATGAAACAATATTTTATGTACCTTATGAAATGATCTTACCTTTGATCTTTCAATTCCTTCTCTTGATCAACATTACCCTTTACTATTCATAAGCCTTATTTTTATACCGAAATTTATTATTAAATTAGAATATGTTATCTGTATCAATACTCTCTATTTTGATCCAGGCATCAATTTAGGTGACAATTCGGGTGACAGTTCCACCCCAATTGATGACGGAACTTCCGGGAGCCATAACTTTTGCACCGTAGCTCCAATTGACTCGCCGTTTGAACCGTTGGAAAGCTAAGAATGAGGGGAACATCGTGAAATGGTATGAGCTCGGCTCAATGCATTTTGACCCCCGAAAACCCAACGGAAGTGCCTCAAATTTCAATTTTAATAGTGCTGTCTAAAAATAGTAAGTTTATAAAAATAGTAATTCCTCGAATTATGTATTGTTTTAAATATTGGAAGTCATACCACTTCATCTCCCTCGAGATTGGTGACCTTCCACATCCTTCCCATGCTTTCAAATTGTGTATAAAAGAAGAGGTAACCCGAAATGTGAAGAGAGACATCTCTTCCCAGAGATAAGCATATTTTTGTATTGCGATTTTGAGTAATACTACATCTCTTCTCAGAGAATTCATTGTTATTATGTTATTTCTATGTTATTGTGATATTTATCAACCAAAACTTTTGAGTTTTGGATCAGTGGTATCAGAGCAGTTTGTCTTGAGAGTGTATGATCCCGAGGATGAGGTCAGGCTATAAGAAGCTTGGGTGGGAAACAACTGAGCTTCCAAATTTTCCACCTGTTCACTCCAGATGGCCTCAAATGGCGGACGACACCGAGACATCTGATCCTTTTAAGTAAATGGTGAATGAGGCCCTCCAACGGAAACAAGCATAGATGCTACAACAATTTGCCCAAATTTTTCAAACACTTCCGATGGGAAATCCTGGCTCCACGGCTCCACTTCCTGGCTCCTCATCCAGGGAACGACCTTTCAGTGCCCCAACACCCTTCAAGGTCCAGGTAAATTTTGATATTCCTACATTTGAAGGTAAAATCAATGTTGATGCAGTAGAAAATTGGTTAGATCAACTGTCTTCCTACTTCTCTGTAAATAAGTTTACCGATGGAGAAAAAATTACTTTTGCTCTTTTGAAATCAACATTGCCTGTGAAAAATTGGTGGGAAGTGTGCAAAAAGAGGTTCAACACAGATGACATTGGCCTTGAGGCGGAACCTACCTGGGATGGTTTTGTAGAAGCAGTGAAAGAAGAGTACTATCCCATCGTAGCATATGATGATCTCTACATACAGTGGCAACAACTTCGCCAAGGTAAGGACCAATCTGTTCAAGATTACACAGACACTTTTCATTCTTTGTCTGCAAGGTTGGGCATTCAAGAAAGTGAGAAACATAAGACTCTCAAATATCGTGGTGGACTACAATGGTACATACGGGGGGAAATGGAACTCTTCAATTTGGAAACCCTCAGTGAGGCATACAAATTTGCAGTGAAGATTGAACAGAAGAATGGTAGAAAGAATACGAAGAGTCAACCCTCAAAATGGAAAAGTGATAAGGAAGGTCAAACACGAAGCCCAAATTGGAAGCAAAAGGAGTTTCAGGATAAGAAATCCCAAAAAGGGAAGGCTAGAAAATGGTGTGATTACCACAAAATTGGGACTCACTCCAAAGAAGAATGTCGAGCCATCAAGTCATTACTTTTTGAGTCACAATACTCAATGTCCACTACTCTGCCTCATACACAACCCACAGTCGAAGAGGATGAAGAAGAAATTGTAGATGCTGAGCCGGACACCATTGTCACTTCATCACAGAACCGTGGAGAAAGACCAGATGACAAGGAAAGATTGTTCCACTCCAAACTATGGGTAAAAGGTACGCCTTTACATTTCATTCTTGGTAGTGGGAGTCAAAAGAATTTAATCTCTACTAAAGTTGTGAAAAGTCTAAATCTATCTGTGAAGCCTCATCCAAAGCCCTATAGTATTGGATGGTTAAGCCCAGGGAGAGACCTCTGTGTCACCCATCAGTGTCTTCTTTCATATGCCATAAAACCATTCCAAGATGAAGTCTTGTGTGATGTAGTCAATCTAGATGTTTTTGATGTACTCCTTGGTTAGCCATTCATGTATGAGCAACATGGCATCTATGAATCACGAACCCGAAGGGTTACTCTCACCCTTGGAAAATGGCACTATAGGGTACTAGAGGTACCACCTCTCACATCTGTCTCCCTGATCAGTGCGAAGCAATGTAAGAGATTGGTGGAGAAAAAAAATCAATTTGTCCTCATGGTGGTCAAGCCGCAGAAATCCATGAAGGCCGATGTTGTAGTCCTGACTACGCAATCAACACAACAACAGAAGCAGATAGGACGCATCACAGGAGAATATGATGACTTATTCAAGTCACCTATAGGAGTTCCACTACATTGCCAGGTAAAACATTCTATCGATTTGATCCTAGGATCACCTTTGCCTAACAGTCTTGTGTACCGCAGATCAGTTTTGGAGAATGATGAGATAAAAAGATAGATTCAAGAATTGATCCAAAAGGGTCACATCAAGCCAAGCTCTTCACCTTGTGGTAGCCCAATTGTCTTGGCACCGAAGAAATATGGAACATGGAGGCTTTGTATTGACTATCGATCCCTGAATAAAATCTCTGTGAAGAATCGCTATCCTCTCCCCAGGATTGATGACCTGCTGGACCAGCTCCGTGGTGCAAAGTTCTTCACCAAAATTGATCTCAAATTTGGTTATCACCAAATTCCCATCGATCCCACTGATGTCTGGAAGACTGCATTCAAATCTAAGGAGGGGCTCTTTGAATGGTTGGTTATGCCTTTTGGCTTAACTAATGCACCTGCAACCTTCATGAGGATGATGGATGACATCCTACGACCCTTCACCAACTCGTTTGTGGTTGTCTACTTAGATGACATACTCATCTATAGCAGAACGTGGGAAGAACATTTGTAACATGTTCGTAAGGTGCTTCAAACTCTTCGAGAGCACAAGTTGTATGCAAATCTTGACAAATACACATTCGGGATGACAACAATTCAGTACCTCGGGTATGTTGTGAATGCAGAAGGGGTCCATGTTGATCCAGAAAAGATTCGGGTTATTCGAGAATGGCCCACACCAAGGACCCTCATAGAGCTTCGTAGCTTTTTGGGTCTTACAAACTTCTACCGCAGGTTTGTTCTTGGATTTTCACATGTTGCTTGGTCACTAACCCAAGTGACTAAAGGAGGAGCAAAAGCTACATTTCAGTGGGGTGAAATACATCAAAGGGCATTTGAGAATTTGAAGAATAGACTCTGATCAGCCCCTATTCTTGCCTTGCCAGATTTACATCAACCTTTTGAGTTGATGACAAATGCATCTGAATATGCCATGGGAGCTGTCATCATGCAACATGGCCATCTTGTTGCATATCACAGTGAAACTTTCACTGATACAGTCAGGAAATATCCAACATATGATAAGGAACTCTATGCCATTGTGCAAGCCTACAAACAATGGAAACACTACATCCTGGGAAAAGAAACGGTCATTCACACTGACCATAGACAATTGGAATTCATCCAGACACAAAGCAAGCTCTGAAATGAGAGGCATCAGAAGCGGACCACATATCTTCAAAAATTCCACTTGATAATCAAACACAAAAAGGGGAGCTCAAATACAGCTGCAGATTGTTCGAGCTGCCCACCAATTACTGCACTCACAACAGTTTTGGACCTGTGCGGACATGAGACTACCACTTGGGGTACCCTGTATGAAGCAAATCCTACCTTTGCTGCTACATATCAAGCACTTCAAAAAGGTACACATGTTTCTGATTTCTATTTGCTAGATAATGTCCTCTGTCATATGGGACACATCTGTGTTCCAGTTGCAGAGCAACAAAAGATGATATGGGAAGCACACTTCAGTAGGACAGCTGGACACTTTGGTATTGAGAAAACATTGGCAGTTCTTCAAAAACACTTTTAGTGGCCCCATATGTGAAAGGATGTAGAAAGATATCTCAAATCCTGCACCCCATGTGCGATAGCCAAGCTGACAAATAAGAAGCCAGGATTGTACACGCCATTGCCAGAACCAACCAGGCCTTAGGAATCCGTCTCAATGGATTTTCTATCAGGCTTGCCCACTTCCAAACATGGTAAGGACTGTATTTTTGTGGTAGTTGATCATTTTTAAAAAATGGCTATCATGATTGCCTATAAAAAAATATATATCTGTTGAGGAAATCGCTCAACTATATTTTGGTCATGTATGGCTCCATTTTGGTCTTCCCAAGTCCATTGTCTCAGATTGAGATAGCAGGTTCTTGAGCATCTTCTGGTCCACTCTATGGAAGATGATGGATACTAAGCTGATGAAGTCCACAGCCTTCCATCCACAGACTGATGGTCAAACAGAGGTGGTAAACCGCTTGATTATTCACATGATTCGGATGTACCACTCCAAACATCCATGCACATGGGATGAGGGACTTCTTTTCATACAACATGGATACAATCGGGCACTACACAGCTCGACCAAGCACAGTCCATTCCAAGTATGTTTTGGGTTCCAACCCATGGCACCAGTTGATATAGCAATTCCATTTTCCACCATGGAATACACACCTCATGGAAGATCTGAGGCAGAAAAAGCTACAAAGTTTATTGAACAAATGCAACACCTCCAGCAACAAGTTCATGACATCTTGGAGAAGATGAATCAAAAGTACAAGCAATGCCATGATAAACACAGGATTGCACACCATTTTGCTGTGGGTGACAAGGTCTGGTTGCGGCTCCAGAAGGAATGACTTGCAGGCCCACACAGAAAAATTTGGCCTCTACGATATGGTCCATACACCATCACCAGAAGTGTTGGAGAAAATGCTTTTGAGTTGAACCTCCCAGCCTACCTTGGTCTGCACCCAATACTCAATGTGGAGCTCCTCAAGCCATATCATCCACCTCTCTTGGACACTTCAGTTGTGGCAAAACAACTCGACATTGATGAATTTGATCCATAGAGTTTTGCTCTAGTGGAAGAGGATCAGATTGTGGATACTTGGATGAAGACAACCAGAGGACGTTCTATTCCGCTTTATCGAGTGGTCAAAAGGGGTCAGCTGAGCCATCAAGGTGAGTGGCTCACAGAGAATCAAATCAAGAAACAACTACCACACCTGATGGGGAGTATTGATGCAATGGGGACCATTGCTTTTCAAGGAGGGAGGAATGATCCAGGCATCAATTTAGGCGACAATTCGGGTGACAGTTCCACCCCAATTGATGACGAAACTTTCGGGAGCCATAACTTTTGCACCGTTGCTCCAATTGACTCGCCGTTTGAACCGTTGGAAAGCTAAGAATGAGGGGAACGTTGTGAAATGGCACTGAGCTTTTATTGATAGATTTTTACCCCCGAAAACCCAACGGAAGTGCCTCAAATTTCAATTTTAATAGTGTTGTCTAAAAATAGTAAGTTTCTAAAAATAGTAATTCCTCAAATTATGTATTGTTTTAAATATTGGAAGTCATACCACTTCATCTCCCTCGAGATTGGTGACCTTCCACATCCTTCCCATGCTTTCAAATTGTGTATAAAAGAAGAGGTAACCCAAAATGTGAAGAGAGACATCTCTTCCCAGAGATAAGCATATTTCTGTATTGCGATTTTGAGTAATACTACATCTCTTCTCAGAGAATTCATTGTTATTGTGTTATTTCTATGTTATTGTGATATTTATCAACCAAAACTTCTGAGTTTTGGATCATATTTACTCATCATCATCCATTCATATACCCCTTTTCATTTATGTGTTATCCATGCTTGGTTCAATTGGCTCATCATAGGCCTCAATGGCCTAAAACATCCTATAAAGGTTACTGATTCCCTCATAGAACCTACTATGAATAGTTATATGCACATTAAAACTCATTTCCATATCCTAAATAGTTATCTTAGAGTATGAAAAA
>JARHVA010008780.1:135000-190000 GCA_037957365.1 Torreya grandis | reverse complement strand
AAATGCAAAATAAATTTAGTTATAAATGTAATTTAAATTTCATAAGATGCATAAAAATATTATGGTAAGATTAAAATATATTAGTTTCATGAGCAATGCAATGAAATAGTTTTTTGACCGTATTGTTATTGTATCATATAGATTAGTTGTGATAACACCAACTTTCACCTTTGAAGTAAGACACTTTTATAGAAAATAGTTGAGATTATAGAATTTTTTGTGGCATGGCTAAATTTATAATAACATGATAGGTTGTACCCTGTTGTTTACACTGGTTTGGTAGCTAACTAGGCAAAATACATGACCAACCATTTTATTATTAAAACTGGTTAAATTTGTTATGTCCCTTTATAAAATGCCTAATTTAGTAAATGGGCCATGTTTCTATGCCTAAATAATGTTATTAATGAGTTATTAATAGTGATATCCTTGTAACAAAGGAATCACATTGTTATTTTATTAGAATTTTTTGTAATGTAAGAGGATTTAACATTGATTGTATATTATATATTGATTGAATGTGTTTTCATATTTCTCGTTTATTATTGTGTTGATAGGATGTGGTATTTTCTTATTGGTTATTATCAATTATTTAGATTGAAACCTATTGAATCATGTTTTCAAGGATAACCATGGGTTTTTAATATGCTAAACATTAGATTTATAACCTTATAAACTATGTTTTGGAAGTTTTTATTAGAGGACTAACCTATGGAATATTATCATTTATTTAACACATCTTAACCCTCCACATTAGCAGTGAAAATTTAAATGGTCCTTAGAAATATTTTTTCTTATATTTCCATATATTTCTAAGTCACTTGCACTAGAGATCATGTCTCAATATCAGATGAAGGAAGCTTACATCCCATATTATTGTTGGGCTCATCTAGTCCCTTATTCATTTGTAAAAGCTACTAAAATGATAAAAACATATTAATAAATGATTTTGAATAGCTATACTCAATTTAAAGTGTGATTTTATTCTTCACCCTATTGATTTTACCTCATTTGATTATTTCTAAGAGGAAGTATTTATAATGAAATATGGATATTCTCGCCTATTTTCAACATTTCTTTATGGCCAATAATTGTTCTGGACACCTTTCGAATATGAACTTGTTTATATAATTTAGGGTACCTTTTATGTGTCTTATATATTTCATCAATGGTCAAGGAAAGAGTTACAATGATTGGGTTTTAGGTCATTTTCAAAACTTGATCATCCATTAATTTAGCTAACCTCTTTTGATGGACATATTGATATGATAATCCATCTACAAAATTGTGTCGACTAAATATTCCAAAGGTAGCCATAGGTTGAACTTGATTTATGCACATTTTTATTCATTCATTCTAATTATCCTTGTTAAATATATCACATTAGCATTTATATTTATTTTTTTTACTCTATTAATTCTAGTTGTATCTATGTTTTGCACTTGGTAGTGTGTATATCACTCAACATATTTTCTCTTTGTTTATACATCTTTTGATTAGATTATCCACTCACAATATAAATATATTTAAATTCTAACATTATTCATATTATATTACATTTTGATTTACCATAATGTATGTACATTTTATATTGTCATTCCCTAAAATCATGTTCATAGATGTTAGTGAATGTCACTTGTTTTATAGTTTCAAATCATTTCAAAACTTATTGTTATATTGGAATGATTATATTCCTATATTATTATGCAAAGATATGGTGTATATAATGTATGCCTATTATCTATGTTATATGTGCATATTCATTAAATTCACTCTAATTAAATTTTAATGAATAATTTATTACCATTTGAATGTAGCTATGGATTATTCTTGGAATTATATTCATAATAGTTATAATTGTATTATCTCTCTCTCTTTCTCTAGTTTTTATCTCTTGGTGATGTTATTTAATTTAATATATAGTTATATCTATTAAGTATTGATAAATATAAATGATATTTATGGATTTATAAGGATGCACTATTATTAGCATACATTGTTATTGTTCATGATTATTTGGATACAAAAAAGATTGTGAGTTATTCTATATATTATTTATAACATTATATGAACTAACCATGATATTTTTGAGTTGACACAAAATGATTCATGTAGTGTCTCATATGATTATAAATTGTTACATCCACATGTGTTATTTTTAGATACTCGAGTGAAATATATGGATGTTGACATTATGTGTACTATTACAATTCTGGGAGTATCTTGGGATATATACAATTACATTCATTCTCCTTAGATAAGTAGGTGATCAAGTAGTTATGCAGAAACTACTAACTCTCCTAATATATTATTAAAATATAAATATAAATATTAAAACAATCCTTCAATTATATTGGGTATTATTATGAGATGAACATATATTCCTCTAGTAGATGGGTAGATTACAATTAGTTATATTTTTTGCTTCTACATGATAAAGACCATGTGAGAGTATTAGGTAATTATTTTTTAGATATATAAAATTATATTCATGCTATGAGATATATTTATCTTTTTCATTAATTATAGTGAATGGAGTTTGTGGTAAAATAAACACTAACTTTAGTAGATAGTGTTCTTGATATAGGTTGACATATTTATTATTTCATTTTTTAACAGTGAATAGTGTCTCAGGTAAATATAGTTTATCTATAGTAAAGGGTTTTCATGTTATCAGTTATATTTCATAATTTAATTTTATATATCTAACATTATGGTAATAAAATGAGTATTAATCTGATAATATGATTATTTTACTTAGCAACCCTAGATACATTGTCTTACTAGGTAAGATTTTAATATATTTTTTAAGGATTATAGACATGATTTATATCCTTTATTTGAATTTCACCATATGTACTCTCTATGGGCATGTTCAAATAGTTGGTATAACATTTTTAGTTAGTTTAAAGAGTTATTAAATTATTAGTTTACAATTATATATGTGTGCGTGTGCACGTGTGTGTATAGATGCACACACACACACACACACACACACACACACACACACACACACACACACACACCTCCAATAATATATTAGTTCTCAAACCATGAATAAACATTTGTGGTATTGCATTTTTTAGACATATTATTTGTACACTCTCATGCATTGGTTGACTAGATATTTTCATAGGATTATATACATAATTAATATCCTTTATATTAGTTTCACAATATGGATTATCTATGGACATGTTCATAGAGTTGGTATATCACCCTTAATTTTTTACAATGTTAGCTTATTATTATATTTGATTATCATGTGTGTGTGTGTGTGTGTAGACACATGCACTTAAATATTATTTCTCTAACCTATAACGAAGTTATATGGTAGTATATTTTTTGGACATGTTCTTTTTAACCCTTCATCTAGTGTTTGACTTGTGATGTAATAAGGGTCTATAAAACCATGTAAGGTATAGTAATACATGATTAAGGATATATGAATAACCAATGAGTGAAATTAATATATGAATCATGGTGGAATCTATGGTACTATTTGGCTATTCTTATATATATATATATATATATATATATATATATATATATATATATATATATATATATATATATATATATATATATATATATATATATATATATATATATATATATATATATAATTCTTTTAATTTCTTGTGTATAGCAATTGCTATGGATTCAATGAGTGTGTATGTAAAATTAGTAAAGAAATGGATGGGGGCATGAGGTATATAAAAGATAGGTTGACCACTCCTAACCTAGACATTACATATGGGCCATTTAATGGAACCTAAGCATTGACATCTAACATATATAGCTAATATGGTTAATATCACACCTTAAGAACATAGTACCTTAGTAAATTAGAACCTAGATACTATTATACCTTGATGATAGGATTATTTAATTCAAACATCACCTATTTCTATTTATGATCTTAGACCCATTCCAAAGAATGAAGGAATCTAATTTTCCTTAAGAGACAAAAATTTTACACTTTAAAACTTTCCACTCCCTTTTTCATTAGATAAAATTTAGGTACCTTTGGGATGTGTACATTTTTTAACATTCTAAGAAGTCCCAAAATTTAATATTGAGGACTTATAGCTACTTAGAGGAGTGGAGTGACATGGAACTGATTGTACACATGCTACTTTGTGATAGGGTATGAATGGGTGAAAACTCATTTCATTTTTTAATAAATATTTATGTTATGACCTAATCATTATTTTTTGGATAGTGATGGATAGGAGAAACCTAGTAGAGGAAAATTTGAATGACAATGATGGGTGGGAGTCAAGGGATCTATGTATAGATGCTCTCATTCTACCAACAATAGATCTAGATGTGGAGACTATAGGGAAGACACCCACCTCAATTAAAGCTTTGAAGAATCAAAATCCAAAAGACAAGGAGCCATGTTAGGGCCCACAAAAATATATTCTCCATATTAATATAGGAAAAAATAAGTCTCATGGGTGGACTTGGTCATAGGTGATCAATACCACTTTGTCTCATATGAATTTGTTCTTATGCCCATAGGGGATTGTAATGAGGTAAGTTTAGAGGTCACAAAAGGTATTATTTATAATATCAACACCTATCTTTCTAATTATATTTTAGCCAAGTTCAATTATTTTTGTCCTAACATTGACTCCTTCCAGAATTAGGCTAATCTCAAATGGAAACCCAAAGGCCAGATGGACATTATAGCTATGCCTCAAACAAATTTACCGATAAATTTCTCCCTTCCTAAATACACACTTAAGACCCTAATGGGAAACCTATGGTTTATGGGTAAATATGTAATCTATCTTCACAAGTAGAAGGTAGGCCTTAATCTTAATTTCTATATCTCTAAAGATATTCTAGTCTAGATCAGCCTTCCAAAACTTTTACTAGAATTTTGGTCTGCAAAAGATATTCTCGACATAGCAAGGGCCCTTAGTTAGCATATCTCCATTGACCTGATCCCTCATTTCAAAATGTGCCTAGTGGTAGCCAGGGTTTGTGTCTTAATTCTTATTGATAAACCTTTGATCCATTCTATCATTCTCAAATTTAAGTATGGATCTTAGACCTAGAATATCCTTTTTAATAGGTCCTCAAATATTTGTCAAACTTGTAACATCTTTAGCCACTCTTCTAAGGATTGTCCCCATGTCAAGAATCCTCCATTGCCTCCCTCCTTGACCTAGGTTTAAAAAACCCCTCATCCTCCTCCTTCCCCTCCAATAAACCCCCACCTTGCTATTTAAACTCCTTCTTCCCCTCTTTCTTCCCCTTCTTGAGGTCTCCTCTCCCTTCCCTCATCCCTCTCTTCTACTGATTTGTCCTTCATTTTTTTCTCCCCCTCTTATTCCTCCCCTTCCTCTCATCTCCCCCTCCTTCCTTTTGATTCCTCCCTCATCTTCCATTACTCCCCCTTCCCCTTACCCTCCCCCTCTCATTTATCCCCCTCCTTTTATCCTTCTCTCTTCTCTATCCATAGTCTCTGCCAGTAAATGGAAGTCATCGTGAGGCCCCCTTACACTCAAGATCTAGATCCATCCTTGTTCTCCTTAATCTTCATCCCCTCCCCCACTCTCCCCTTACATTCCCCACCCCATTCCCTCTTTTCTAGACATTTTCTCAAGGATGCATTTACTTCTCTGATGGTTTCCCCTCATCTCCCCCATTCCCCTCTAGTTCTTCCCTCCCCCATTTGATCCTATCCCTTGCCTTGTGTTTCATATTTGCTTATCGATGATATAGTTCTTCAAGAGGTATTTACCCATCCTTCTTCCTAGGTTTCTAGTTTTAAACTGAGATGTCTTAATTTCTCAAAATGATAAAGCTCCATATTTTCCTTAAAGGAAAGGGATAGCCCTTCCCAAGATGAGGAAAAATGGGCTAATGTGCAGAATAAGAAGGGTAAGAAGAAAGCGTAAGTTGGGAGAAAACAAAAATCAAAAGGTAAACCCACCTCCCAGAACTCTCATTGAAATAAGATAGATAAATAGGTAGCCAAGGGCACATAGATGACTCTCTATCACTATCCTAATAATAAGAAATGAAATTTCTCTCTTACCCACTAAATAAAGACTAGATATAAACCTCATTTTGAAACATAAATCAAATATCTTATTATTGTAAGAAACCAAGATGTTTGTTGAGAAACTTGAGAAGATTAAGTTAAAAACTTAAGAAAGTCTATTTTTTTAGCTACAATAGTGCCAAAGGAGCTTTCAGGGTCCTAGAAATTTTTTGGGACCCTATTGTACGGAAGGGAGTTCATCTTCTCAATAAGGTTAACCATATTTCCATCTTATTTTCTAAGGTGTGGGAGAAGATCTTTCAGATTATCATTACTATCTATGCTCTGAATTCAAAATATGAAAGGAAGAAGTTTTGGGATGACTTGATTGATATTAAGAAATAATTCAATAACTTGGATTGGATGGTTGTAGGAGAATTCAAATCACCTTTATTGTCAAGTAAAAAAAAGGAGGGATCTTTTTCGACCATGCTAGTATGGTGTACTTTCATGATTTCATCTCTAGTGCTAATCTCCATGATGTTGAACTTAAAGGCAACCAATATACTTCTCAAATACAAGGCTCAATGAAAATCATATCCAATTAAGACTCGATAGATTCCTAATTCCTTTTAATTGGATACATTCTTTTTCCCCTCTTCTCTCAGCTCTCCCAAGGATTAGATCTAACCATAATCCCCTTCTATTCTAAAGTGACAGAGTCTCTAAAAATAAGGCCATTCCTTTTAGATTTGAAAAAAATATGGCTCTCTAATCATACTCTAGAAGACCATATTAAAGAGTGGTGGAGTACCACCATTCAATGATTGTCCATGTTCATCCTAGCAATGAAATTGAGACATGTTAAAAATATGCTTAAAATATGGAACAAGAATGTGTTTGGGAATATCTTTATCCAAAAAAACTTTATTGAAGAATAAATTCACAAGTTTGAGCTAGAAATTTTAGACACTGGGTATTCTATTGAACTATACGTGAAGTAAAATGAACTCCTCAGTCGATGTCACAATCTAGAGGCCAAAGAAGAAATGTATTGGTGACAAAGATCTAGAAAGTTGTGGCTTAAATAAGGAGATAGAAACACCAAATTTTTCTGCACCTTTACATCTAAAAACTAGTAATGAAATCTCATTATGAAAATTCAAGGTGAAGATGGAACTTGGTTCAAGAAGGAAGATGAAATGACTCAATATTTGGTAATTTTTTTTAAATCTTTGCTTTTCCATTCTTCATCTTAGGATTCTAGTCTTGAGGATCAAATGGTCAATCTATTTAATAGGGTTCTTTCACAAGAATATAATGATTCAATCCTCAAACCCCCTTCAAAAGGAGATATCAAGGATATTGTATTCTCTTTAGAAGGAGATGAGACCCCTATGCCTGATGGCTTCCCTCCTTTTGTTTTTCAATATTTTTGGGACAATATTAGTCATGACATTTGTTTGGTAGTTATCAATTTTTTAAAAATGTGATCCATGCTCCAAGACTTCAACAACACTTTTATTGTCCTAATCCCTAAAAAATAAGATGTATCTAAGGTGTCAAACATCACACCCATTATCCTATTCTCTAGATTATATAATTTTTTTTCTAAAGGTATTTAATTTAAAATCTAACTTATCCTTGACAAAATAATAGTGGAGCAATAAGGCACTTTCATTTTGGGAAGATAGGTTTATGACAGGATCATTATGGTTCATGAAACCATCCACTTAGTTTCTCATTTGGATTAGCAAGGCATGTTCCAAAAAATTGATATGAACAAAGCCTATGATTAGGTTTCTTTGTTGGTCCTTGACAACATTCTAAGCAAAACTGGGTTCAATTCTTAGGCTAGAAAATTAATTACCTCTTGTATTTGCAATATTTTATTCTTAATCTTACTTAATAGGGTGCCTCAAAGTTTCTTTCTAATTGATAGAGGGTTAAGATAGGGGGATCCTCTCTCCCCTTACCTTTTTATCATCTTGTTAGAAGCCTTAAGCTAACTTGTCTATGTATCCAAATATTCTAACATTATCAAGATAATCACTTGTGCTCCTAACACCAGTCCTATCACTCACCAACAATTTGTTGATGACACAATAATGATGGGAGAAGCCTCAATTTATGAAGCCATATGTTTCAAAAAGATCCTTGAGATGTATGAAGGTGTGTCTAGTCAAGTGTGAATTTTAATAAGAGCTCTCTTTTCTTCATCAACACTCTATCGACTCTTCAATCTAAAGTTGCTAAGATTCTAGGATATAACATTAGAAATTTACAGTCTAATTATATTGGCATCCCACTATTTGAGGGATAATTTAAACCTTTGTTGTGGATCCCTCTCATTATTAAGATTCAAAATAATTTGGCTAATTGGAAAGGGAATCTCCTAACTCAAGATGCTAAAATTTAACTTCTTAAGAATTCCCTTTAGAGCATACCATTTTATTTCATGTCCAATTTTACCATTCCAAAATCCATTGTAGACAAGGTGGATATTATCCAAAAAAATTTCCTTTGGAGAGGTTTGGAGGATAAATTTAGATTTCAACTCATTTTTTGGGACCATGCCTGCCACCCAATTTCCTAAGGAGGCTTGGGACTAAGAAAGATTTCAACCATGAACTAAGTTCTCCTAGAAAAACAAGGCTAGAGAGTGGTTACAAAGAAAAACCAATGGACCAAAATCTTCAAGGCCAAACACCTCTCCTCAGGGGAAGGATTCAATTTTTTAGTGGATCCAGGTCCTGTTAATGGATTTGTTTTATAGAAACCTCTATAAGTGGGCAAGAACCTTCTTAACAAAGGGCTCAAATGGAATGTTGGAAGAGGAAATATGGTGAATTTCTAAATCAATTTATGGATATAGACCCCTCTATAATCCACTTTCCAAGACCTTAAATTGATAGCTTTATTCAAGAATAACTATTGGCTCAAAGTAATGGATTATTGGGAAATTAGAAATGGGAGAAACTGCAAGAAAACTTTATCCAAACTAGGACTAAACTAGCATCAAACCCATCTACTCTAAACTCTAAATTAATCCATTCAACACATTCATATCATTCAAGCCCTTAGAGAAGATAAACTTGTCTGGAAACATAATCCCAATAGGATTTACTTGATGAAATCAAGATTCTTATCTTTGTGTAATTTGGATGAGGAGAATTTTAGTTGGAAATATCTCTGGATAAAAAACCTCATCCCCAAAATCAATGCCTTTTACTAGTTGGTAGCTCAAAATAATATTTTAACAATGGACAATCTAATCAAAAGAGGTTTAACTATCCCCAATAGATGCCCTCTTTAAAAATAGGTAGCAGAAACAGTGGAACATCTCCTTTTTTGACCATTCAAAATTGACTATTTTTACTTATTTTTAACAAGTCCAACATTTCATGGGCTTTTTAATGATCTATTCTAGACTGAATTAGCTAATGTAAATCCCCTTGGGAGGAACCATCATTAACTCACTGGTGGAATCTGGCCCTACCCCATATCTTCTGGGGTATCTAGAAAGCTAGGAACGCTTGCATATTTGAGTGTCTTCAACCTCATCCTAAGTCTAATTTAAAAAATATCAAGGCCTTCATGCAATAAAATTAGTCAATCTCTACCCACACCTTTAATTAACTTAGATCCCCACTTTCTTCCTCAACTTTGAAACAACTAAATTTGGTCATCCTAGGCAAATCCTAAGCTAAAGGGGTGGATATATCTCTCATCAAATGATCTCCCCCCATTCCTTAGTGGGTTAGATTAAAATTTTATTGTGAAGTAAAGGGGAATCTTGGTCCAACTAGGGTGGGTGGTTTGATAAATGATGATAAATTCTTTTAATCTTAGATTGTGGGTTAAGCATATGGTTTTCCACACATGTAAGTCCATATTTTCCAAGGAGTGGCATGAGGTAAAATCATCATGCCTTTACATTTATCTCATGACTCATCATTGCTCTACATGTTTTTATCCTCTAATACTACCAAGTGCTTATTAGAACACCTTCAAATAAAATATCAAAGTGAAAGTGAATATGGGAGGATATATAGAATGTTTTGAACCAATTTAATTTTCTAACATTAAGAATAATTACCATGCCTATAAAAAATGGTTAAAGGGGGGTTAGCCCCATTTATGGAATGTATAGTGGGGCACGACACATTTCTATCAAGGGATTTTTCTCACAGTTGGAACAACTGTGAGGTGAGAATGCATGGGCTAAAGATATCAATCATAGAGGAGATGATTTGGGAGATAATAAGAATGTAATACCATGAATTAAAGGCATTCAAATAAAATCATCACAAGGAGAAAATCATGCGGATTTTATTTAGGAAAGAGGAGAAATATAGGCCAAGACCTTTGTCTAATAAAGGTTACATGCACATTGATTTTCCAAGGAAATGGCTGGAGGTATGTCTCCAAATAATGAATTATATCACTTTGGAAGGTAAACACACCATTATCTACTTTCATCACTTCCTAATTTTGAACCATTTGAAGGGTCATCTCATCATTATCCATTTATTTATACTACAATCTTTAGAGGTTTCTATTTTAATTTTCAAGAAGAACCCTATTGTGGATCTTATCTACCAGGGCCTCATTTTTTGATAATCAAAAGGGGGGAACCTATCTAGTCTAATAACATTTTAGAGGCTATTGATATTAATAGTGATAAGGAGGAGTTGGAGGCATAGGGTACTCAATCCTCAGCTTCTAAAGAGGAGAATCATGGAAAATAGTTGGGGGCTTCTATTGTCCATGCTCAAAAAGATCATAAATTTTATTTAGGAAGCCCCTCTTTTACCTCTTAAGGAAAAGCTGCTCTAGCGGATGATGGAAACAAGGGTGTCAAATATTCACTCTGAAACTCCATACCAGAATTGTAATCCAAAATCTTCTTTGTAGAGAAATTTTGTAGGAATTCAAGAGGTTAAGTGATTTTCTTGGTTTTAACAGATTTGTGGTTCATGATGGTAGGTGTCCTGAGACCCATAACTATGGAGAGGAATCTTTCCAAAAGGTCAATAGGGAGGAGGATACCTAGTTTAATGAGGAAATCATAAAATAATTCCCTCATGTGGACTTCAAAAGGAAGAATCTAGAAAATGAGGAGGAATAATTCACTAGTAGTCACACTAGAGGTAAATGTCAAAAAAAAGCTAATATAGTGACCAAGTAATTTATCACTTACTCTGAGTCAAAATAACTTTATTATTTCCCATTTTGGGTTGGGTCATTTTTTATCTATCAACTGACTATTGGCTAAAGTTTAGCAGATGTTAGGCTAGTCATTAGGGTGTTCACCTTTATCTCGTTTGGGTTTTTGTTACTTTCTCTCGCTTTTCTATCTATTCTCTTTTGTACTAGTTCTAGGTCCCTTCAACCCATCTTTACCTATCAAATATAAAAAAATCACTTATACTTATAATAAATAATATGATTTGTAGATAAATAAATGATTTCAAAGATAAATGGATTACACTAAAGAAGTGGATTCCTACATAATTATAGGTAGATGTTTCATTACTTATAACTATTGAATGAATATTATCATGTGTGAATGATCCTAAAATAAATATTATAATTATGCTTAATAATGGCAAGGGTCCTTAGTTCAATTAGGGACCTTGAATGTGGTAAATTATTTGAATGGTACTACAAAATATGAATTCTTTCCTATTTTTAGTTATTAAAAGTGATGTTGAGAATGTGTTTTCCCTCTATTGACCCTATTACTTAGGATTTGTTAGGTTTGTGTATGTTTTTCCTGAATGGTTTTCTATCCATATTTAAGCCTTACATAATTCTAAAATGTCATGCCTTATGTGTGAAACATACCTAGATCTTAGTTTTTTTGAGTAATAGTATAGGTTCAAGGGTTTATGATGGCTATGGATTCATAATGCCATTACATGGATAGGGGAGGAGAAGTCCACTATATTATATAGAGTTATAGATGACCAAGGTTTATAATAAATGTATTATTGTTTCAAATAGTTTGAGTGGGCCAACTATTCTTACATATTATAGTTAATAGAATTATAACCTCTTAATTTTGATTATTTTGAATAATGTATTATAAAGAGTTGTCAACCCCTAAATTTTTAGTTAATATGAATAAATTGGTGTAAATTAATGCTCTTTCACTATTATAATAACTAATGTTAGTTTAGGTTTCTATGATGTGGAAGCTACATATGCAATGGTGTGGTTTTATCTTGTTATTTATAATTATGTGCTGAAATATGTTGTATTCATTAGTAAAACTAAAATGTTAGTTCCATGACTATTTTTTGGAAATGTTGTAGTGATTTAAAATTTTTATATGTAGATGTATTTAATTATTAGTTGTTTTCACATGCACTAAAAGGCATTTCAAATCATTGCATTGTGTATAATTCACTTATTTTATTATTTTTATTAGATGTTTAATAAACTCTAATATAATATATAAAAATTACTCCCTTTAAGAGTATTTACATGAGTGTTATAAATTAGGCCACCACACTTTGGTGTCAGATCCTTCTTTCAAAATAAGGATCTATGGGAGATGTTACATGGATTCAATGTTTGTTATATAATTTCACCAAGTGTCTAAGTCACCATAACATTAAATTTAAATTAAAAAAAACTATTTGTGACTTATCTAGAACTTTGTGTATTATGCATAAACCAAAAAAAAATACTAGAGTTTTTTTGTGTCTAAATTGTATATGGGAAGGTGTTATGATAATAAATTTATTCCATATGCTAAGATAACCTAAAAATATCCTCTTTCTCTCAGTAGATTAGGACATAAACAACATCAATCAAATAGATCTTTCAATACTTAAATGATTAGGTAAGGACAAAAATAATTATATATATATATATATATATATATATATATATATATATATATATATATATATATATATATATATATAGAGAGAGAGAGAGAGAGAGAGAGAGAGAGAGAGAGAGAGAGAGAGAGGGTTACTTACAATGTGAATACAAATAATAAATGGTTATAAATCCTAAGCCTATGACACAAAGATGTAGCTATCAGTATATCTCAGTAAAAATATACTATTGATTGAAATAAAATGACTAAAATAAGGATGGACTGGAATTATTATAAAAGGGTAAGGTATAATTTTCAATCTCATGGGAGTCTTTGCAACCTAAAATAATTTATTAAAAGTATACATAGTCTTATGGATACACCAACTTGTATAGTATAGATAAAGTCTAAAAAATGATACACACACAATAATTAACAAGAAAAAATATCTAATGTCCTACATAATAAAGTAAATAATATAGGGATATAAATACTTACCTTAGGGTGGACCCATATATTCCTCAATATTCCCTCCAAGGTTAAAGTGGATATTTGAAATATAATATTGTAGGTTGAAGACCTTAAATCATTGTATGAAGACCTAAGATATCCTCAGCTAGGAACTCCTGATGACTCTTCCTATTAAGATTCAATGACACCGCATGACAAGAAACCTAAAGATAAGGTTACAAGCCACTTTCTCTCCCAAATGGTACTAAGGAAAGATGTTTAAGTGAAATCAGAGTGACTAAATGACATATGATATTATATGAATGAAATATGAGCCATATATATAGTGATACAATACCCAAAATCTAACCTAGAGTCCAAGATGATGGTATTAGATAGCTTGATATATTTGTCATATATCAGCTAATAAAAAATGTTATTGGGAAAGATTATAGATTAAAAATGTCTAAAATCCCACTCAAAAATAAATGGGCTTGATCGATACACTATGTGAATGGCGATGGAAAGAAATATATTGTGTTATCCAATCTAATATCATAGGATATAGGGAAGCTATAAAATATTAAAAAGAGATAAAAATGAGAGATAGATGGTAAAACTATTATTTGAGGTAAAATTATAATTTAAATGGTGTAATTACGATAGATTCTAAACATATCTCAGAAAGAACCATGAGTCTTTCCCAATCCATTCCTGGTGGACCCTTTAATGTGTTCACTCAAGCAAATTGTTGAGTCAACAAAAATATACAAAATAAAGAATAATTAAATGATACATTGAAAAATATTGTGTATACATATTCCCCATATGAATATCATCATGTCTCATAATAGTGTAACTTAGGATGGTGCATTAAGAAAGAAACATAAAAAAACACTAAAGGGCATAACTAATAAATAAATGATAAATGTAATGGAAATTAATTAAAATGGAAATATGTATCATCAATTACCTTTTTATTCTAGAGAAATGTGCACATGTCACATGTAATGAAAGGTGCCCAATGAGAGACATTATAGGCAACCATTAAAAATAAGATAAAATTCAAAAGTTTTGAAAAAAAATGCTAGCACCTAAAAATTATCTATCTCACCAACATTATAAGGATTCTTTTGGTTTGTAAAAAATTACCTATGGAATCAAATAAATAAATGAGTAAAAAAATAATATCATAGAAATCAATTGAAAGATTAAAAAAAAATCATTTTTTAAAATATAAATAGGTGAAAACTATTCATTTTTTAACTTTATATTTTTATAAAATTAGATGTTTTTTCATCAAATTTTATTACTTTGAAATAACATGGCTCACAAACAAAGAGACAAACATGTTTAAGGATGTATCACATCTACATCTAAAGTAGTAAAGGTATGTTTTTTAAATTTTATTTGTTTCATCATATATGGAATAAAGTGAACTATATTAATAAATTTAGGTGCTAGGGTCAATCCTTGTGATGTAATTTATCACAACAACCATAAAAATGGAGCTAGAATTATGACAGGAAATAAGTAGCTAACAAAAATTCAAACTAGGGCAAAATGAATTTATTAGGGCTAGGGAAAGAGTATTTTGCTTGTGAACTATATTATATATGATGATATAGTTTCTAAGGGATATTAAAACTTCATGGATGATACCATAGGGTATGGATGATATAGCTTGGTAGAATTTTGGCCAATACCATATCATATGGAAGATGTTATATTTATCTATCTGATTAGCTAATACTACAAAGTATGGTTATATCGGAGTTGTTGCCAGAATCCAGATAATGCGAATGTAATAGAGATGTGATCACATGAGATGAAGCTAGTGCACATCACATAGATGCTAAAACAATTTGAAATTATACAAGAAGATAAATAGCAAAAGACAAAATAGGAGAAAACTCAATATCTGATTAACATGAGATGGCCAAAGTGAGGACTATAAATAGGAGAGTACGTAAGTAACTACTCCACAAAAGGTGGACAAGGCATCCCAAGAATAGATTGTAACTCCTCCATGAAAGTTGGTGACAAAGTGCTAAGAATAAAGAAATAACTCCCATCAAGGGAGTTACTTATGACATTATTATGACACTTGTGACACATCTATGACACACACCTCCACATAAGCTAGCTTATCCCACAAATGTAGGAAAACTCCAAGTATGCACAAGAAATACAATTTCCCTAATTAACAAATAGGGAAAAATAAAAACCTACACTAATATCCCCCATAAGCATAGCTTAGGTGGGCAGTGTGGAAATATAAAATGGGTCCCAGTAATTAGGCTTGATGAGGTACCCATGTACAAATGCAATCTCTCATAATATAGAGAAAAGGAGAAAACCCGTAAGAAAAAACTCTGCCCCAAAAGAGAGACATAAAAGAAAAGAAGAGGCTAGGAGGCCCCCTTGAAGATGATGCTACTATAGATGTAGATCACACCCCAAGAAGAGCTCGTAGATGAATGAACTTGCTCTCGATGAAAGTTTTGATGAAGATGTCTGCAACCTACTCCAAAGATTGGCAAAATATCAAGTCAATGGCTTGACTATGAATGAGCTCTCGAATGAAATGCATGTGAATCTCTATGTTCTTGCTCCATTAGTGCTGAACCAAATTCTTGCAAATTTGAATGGTACTCTGGTTGTCATAATAAATGATGGTGGGCTGCCTGATAGGAATGCCAAACTCAAAAAGAATCCCTTGAAGCCAAATAGCCTCAGTAGCTGCATTAATAGCTCCCCTATACTCTACCTCGATGGATGATATAGCAATAGCATTTTGCTTCTTGCTAGACCAACTAATAAAACCAGAACCTAGAGAGAAACTGTAACCAGAAGTGGACTTACGAGTCTGTGAATCACCAGCCCAGTCTGAATCTATATATCCAACCAAGTCAACCTCTACACCAAATCTGTAATGAATCCCATATCTATGTGAACCCTGTATGTAATGCAAGATCCTCTTATCTACTTTCCAATGAAGCTCATGAGGTTCTTGCATGAATCTAAAGACAAGTCCCACTATATATGATATGTTGGGCTTGGTGTGAGTCAAGTATATGAGACTACCAACAAGTTGTCGATATCGAGTGGCATCAAGTAATGATGAAGAACAATCAGCCTCAAGCTTGACTCCTGATAGAAAGGGAGTCAGAGATGGCTTGCAATCAGCCATGTGAAACTGAGCCAATAAGTCAAGATCATACTTAGGCTGTGTAAGAGAAATCCCTGAATCTGACTGTGAGATCTTGAAGCCAAGGAAGTAGTGTAAAAAAACCCAAGTCTGTCATGTCAAATCTATCCTAAAGAGATGCCTTCACTGCTGCAATAGCCGATGAAGAACTCCCAGTGATCAAAAGGTCATCAACATATAGAACCAAAATCAAGAGCGAACCATCCTACCATAAGAAGTAGATATTGGGATTAAAATGGCACCTAGTGAAACCCACTGTGAGAAGGAAGGAATCCATCTTGGCATACCAATCTCGAGGGGCCTATTTGAGGCCATAGATAGATTTCCTAAGTTTCCATACTAAGGAAGAATCTTGAATAAATCTTGGTGGCTACTCTATGTAGATCTCCTCCTCTAGGTCTCCATGGAGAAAGACACTCTTCACATCCATCTAATGCACATCCCAACCATGTGTTGTGGCAATAGCCAAGGTGAGTCAAATAGAAGTCATCTTTGCAATAGGTGCAAAGGTCTCTAAGTAGTCAATGCCTGCCACCTATGAGAAACCCTTGGTGACCAATCACACCTTATACTTATCAGCTGACCCATCTACTGCAAACTTGGTCTGATATATCCACCTACATCAAACCACCTTTTTCCCTTAGGAAGTGAAGTGAAATCCCAAGTGTGATTTTTGATTAAGAAAGAACATTCTTCCTCCATAGCACTATCCCACTTAGGTACCCCTGATGCCTCTCAAAAAGTCTATGGATCTAAAACTGTAGCAAGGAAGGCATGTGGATCTCTCTTAAAATCCCCCTAGTATGTCTGTCATCTCTGAGATCTCCTACCCAAGTTCCAGCACTCTCAAGTGTCTGTCTAGCCCAAAGTGGCCCAAAAGTGGCCAAGTTAGGTGCTAACTCCTCATCCTCTAACTTAATAGAGGTGGATGACTCTACATCACTATCCTCACTATCTAAAATCGAAGAAGAAGAAGATGTCTCTGGCTCAAGAACCTGCTATGGCTTATCTAAATCTGATGAGGAATCATCATGAAGAAGTAGATCTGATGACGGAGAAGAAGTGTCAAGTGTTGAGTCTCTAGGACTCTCCTGAAAATGGACACTTCTCTTGATGAACAACTCATGAGTGACTTGATCTAGAAGGTGATATCCCTTAATACCATCTAGATATCCTCTAAAGATGCAAGCCTTGGACTGACATTCTATAGCTTTGGGTTTCTTCTTCAGAATGTAGGCCATGGACGGGGATCTAAAAATTCTAAGGTGCTCAACATCAGTCTTCCTTTTATGCCAAGCTTCAAAGGGTGTTATCCCTTTCAAAGCTTTGTGAGGAACCCTATTTTGAATGTAACAAGCATAATTGATGGCTTCGGCCCAGTACTATGGTGCTAAGGATTTTGAGTGAATCATATAGCTACCCATCTCTTTCAAGAACCTATTATTGCATTCTACAACCCCATTATGTGAAGGACTATAAGTGACTATGCATTACAAATCAATCCACTCTATGGTGTAAAACTACTCAAAATTGATGCTGATATACTCCCCTCCATTATTAGTTCAAATAACCTTGATGGATTTCTCACTCTATTTCTCAACAAGAGCCTTAAAGTCTATAAAATTTTCAAACACTTCAGACTTTTCTTTGAGAAAATATATCCAAATGTACCTAAAGAAATCATCAATGAAAGTGAGGATGTACTTGGCCCTTGTGAAAGATGGTTTGGGAAAGGTTCTCGATACATCACTGTGGACTAAATACAAAGGTTGTGAAGCCTTCCAAGCTTTGCCTTTATCAAATTTTGCTTCGGGATGCTTCCCAAGGGAGCACCCCTCACAAAATCCTTTTGAGAATTAGACATGAGGCAAGTCAATGACCATGTCATTTTTGCAAAGTTGCTCAAGGTAGTGGTAGTTAAGGTGGCCAAACCACTCATGCTGTAATTTGCTAACTTCATCTGAATGAGTCAATAATGTTATAAGAGAAGAATCTGATGTAAAATGTGAGGTGTATAACCTTGCTTGGTGATCTGCCCTACCCACTGCCACTGTAGTATCACTATGCAACTCCCTGATAGCCACTAAATTTGGTGAAAAATCAACTCTCATACCCTGACCAATGTGAGTTATTTGGTACACTAATAGGAGATTGGTTGAAAGAGAAGGAACACTTAGAACATTATTGAATGTTCCTCCTTCCATTCCAACTGACCCTCTCCCTACAATAAAAACTGATGTGCCATCACCCAAACTAATTGAAGACATGCTATAAGGCTCTAAAGATGAAAACTCAACTAGTGAAGAGCCCATGTGGTGAGAAGCACCCTATTTGATGACCCATGAAGATGTGTAAGCTATTGTAGCTACAAGGGCATTGCCCTTTTCTTTCTCCTTACCCTTGCCTTTTGCCTTGGTAGAATCTTGGGTAGATGAATTATGTTTGATGGACTCAAGAACACCTATGTTGTTCTTCTCTAGAAGATGAGTTAGGTGATTTATTTATTTCTTCATGCATTTCTGTTCATCATGCCCTATATTTTTACAATAAGCACACTTAACCTTCTCCTTCTTAGGTTTATCATTGGAAGAGAAAGTCTTAGTGTTGTTTTTGGTAGGATTGGTGTTTTCTTTCTTCTTGTTCTGGTCCTTGTTCTTTTTCTTTTTCTCCTTTGTTGAAGTCTTGTCCTTACCATTTCTAGCTATCAAAGCTTGGGGTTGAGTAGACTTCATTTCACCCATTTGAATTAGCTTATCTTGCTACCTAGTCAAGTCGGCAATGAATGAATCCAAAGAAGGCATTTTCCATGTAGTGCCAAGGGCACTTTTTATGGCATGGAAAGTGGAGACGAAGACTGAATAGCTTGGACCTAACTTTGTGAGAATAGAAAGTATGAGTAGATCATCTTTCTTCTCTATCTCACATTCTTTCAATTGCAATCTAAGGGCCTTAAACTTAGTGAAGAAGTCTTGTAGGGTGTCAAAGTTGCTAGGACATAGACTTATGAGTTTGTTTTTGAGCTCATGACCTCTCATCTCATCAAGCTTCCCAAATAATTTTTATAAGATGTCCCATATGTCATCATGATTCTAAGAGGATTCTAGATGGAAGATAAGTTCTAGAGACATAGACAAGCTCAGTAATCCATAGGCTTGATCACTACGATTGTACCACTTGACCTTTTTAACATCAGTGTTGGGTTTTACTTCAGTACCCATGGTGATCCTATACAACCCTTTGCTTCTAAGAATGATTGACATTTTAACCTTCCATTCATGATAGTTGAATGGTGTTAGGGGTTTAAGTTGAAAAGAATCCATTTTCTTAGCTGAATTTAGGTGAAGTTGTGTTGATTGCAAGTTGTGAAATTATGTAGAAAGGAGAATGAAAGCAAAGATCTACAAGTTGTGAAAAGCAATCACACCCCCCCCCAAAAAAAAATATTGAGCCCAACAAAATATGAAAGTGCATGTTCAAAATATGTCAGACTCAGCTGAGAATGTATCTTAGAGCAATCAATACAAGACTAAAGCAAACAAGATGTCAGACTCAGCCCAAAATGCATCCTGAGAGACCCAAATTTTTGGCACTTTATAAACTAGTGAATTTTTGAAAAATAACAAGCCTAAACTATGGAGAATTGAATTACAAACACTTTTGCAAAAAAAAACACCCAAATCTGAGCTACTGTTTGCAAGATATTAATGGTTCAATTTTCCTGTAAATTAGTGTTTTTGCAAAAAAACACTAAAACATTAAAAAAATGCCTATTTTGAGAGACAAAGTGGCCTTCCAACCACTCATTGGATTTGGCATGGAATGAGGAATCCAAAGGAGGTTTGTGTGAGGGGGAATTGGCCTCCCACCAACCTGGGCCTCACCCTTTGTCTTCGACAAGCGAAGATACAAGTTTAAAATGAAAACCCCCAAATTACAAAACTATCTATAAAACTGAATATTCAGTCAAATTAACTAATTTTTGTTTTATCATGTCAATTTTAAGTAAAAAAATTAAAGTAAAGATAGAATTGAATAGCTGGCCAAGCATCTAAGGGTCCACATGGGATGCCAAGTAAGGAAGGGGCACCCAAAAGGGTACAGTCTAGAATTTATCAACAAAAAAGACAAAAAAAAAAGCGTAGACCTACTGGATGCACCGTACAACCTACTTGGTGGCAGAATTGAAGGCGCCTTGCTGGAGACTGGCATGCTGGAAGGATAGAGGCTAAGTTGGTGTAGACTGTTGACCAAAAGGGCGCGTCGTATGGCCTGTTTTGGATATTGTACAAAAGAGGGCATGGCAGAAGAGAAGACCAAAAGGTAGGCACTGTTGAAGGTGTGGAAAATAGAACTAAAGACCAGAAGCTAGGCATTGAAACCTAGCTATAGAAGGACTGTTGTTTGGAGTTGTTGCTTCTCCCTCAGCTGCTCCACACAACAATGGCATCCAAGAAGAGAAACAGATGAACCAGCCCCTGAAGTGAAGACAACCAAGACACCCAAAGTCCAAGGATTCCCAAGAAAATGATACCAAAAATGATATATATATATATAATATCAGATCTAGAAAATAAAAAAAACAAAGAGAACTCCACTCCTCTTGATTTCAAAATAAACTAAAAGCATAACCATACACATGATTACCATTCTTGCTCTAATACTATATCGAAGTTGTTGCTAGAATCTAGATAATGTGAATGCAATGGATATGTGATCACACTAGATGAAGCTAGTGCACATCACATAGATGCTAAAGCAATTTGAAATTATACAAGAAGATAAATTACACAAGACAAAATAGGAGAAACCCAATATCTGATTAACGTGAGATGGCCAAAGTGATGACTACAAATATGAGAGTACATAAGTAACTCCTCCACAAAAGGTGGATAAGGCACCACAAGAATAGACTGTAACTCCTCCATGAAAGGTGGTGACAAAGTGATAAGAATAGAGAAGTAACTCCCATCAAGGGAGTTACTTATGACATTCTTATGACACCTATGAAACATCTATGATACACACCTCCACATCAGCTATCATATCCCACAAATGTAGGAAAACTCCAAGTATACACAAGAAATACAATTTCCCTAATTAATAAATAGGGAAAAATAAAAACCTACACTAATAGGTTAATGGTGTTTAAAATATAAATATTTTTTAATGTAATTTATCACCTAAATGATACAATATAAAGGTTTAACATGGTCAATGTTTTGGGGTAAGACTGATATCATAGAATAAATAAGTGGTTAATACTATAAGGTATGGATGATATAGTAGATTAAAATATTTGTTGATAATGTATAGTATGGCTAGTAGAGGTAAAGCCTTGATTCAATGGTTGATACCATATGTTATGGATAATGCAATACAAAAAAATGCCTTTTGTATTTTTGTTGCTTGCTAATGTAATAAAAAATGAGAAAAATGTTATTTTTCTATTTTAAATTAATTCTAATCATTTATTCAACATTTTCTAGATCAAAAGTGATTTTAATTTGTTGTTTGATAGTATAACTTTTAATGTGATTTTATTGTTGAATTTAATATAAATATTTGTAGAAATTATTTGATTATAGTTGATCATGCTAGTCTTCTAAGGTATCATTCATATGTATTTGGTGCCTCTCAGATCAAAACTTATCACCATGTTCTTAAGGAAATGTGAGAAACTCACCAATACATTTAGGTGGGTGGTGGGTGGTGGATGGGGATACCAATTAAGTAGAAATCATATTAGACTATGTACATGTAATCTTCATAATACCTACCATGAGCACAAATATGGTGTGAAACATCAAAAAATTAATAGATGAAACATTAAAGATATCCACTTGAGTTATAGGATCAAACAAGTATAATGGGAATATTCTTGTCATATAATTATTTGACCTATATGTTTTGATAATTCTATATATCCATAATAAATTGATTAGTATTATGACTATATATGTGTTGTGTGATTAGTCTAATAGGGCCATGCCAATAAAAATTATATCTATGTGTCACTCAATGCTATAATAAGGAACTTTGTTTAACATAGGAAGGGTCATATATGTGTAGCTACTAAATAAATTTTATAATATTTTTAGTATACAGCAATAGACTATGGTCCCTATCATAATATTCACTTGATAAATATATGACAAGTTTTTAATGTATAAACATGATATACTACCTCATGTTTTAGATGGTGGACTCACACAAGTGAGGAGGTGGGATCAAGACCATGTATTTGGAGAAATATCATGTGTTAAACTATATAAGATATGGTGGTATTATATTATTTGGATGCCATATATAGTTCTTCTGAATGGGTGGTCATAATGGAATACTATAATATAATTTGGGGGTCAAAGTCTCATTACCAACCACTACCCATGGTGGGTAGGCCCACAACCATGTGACTACATCTCATGGTAGTTTATACTTGGACACCTTATGAATATTTTCATGATCTTAGGATTTTGTGCCTCTACAACTAAAGAACACCCATGTGTAAGATGACAAAGGGTGCCAATTGTAGTTCCTATAGTGATACATCACCAACCTATGGTGGTAAAATGATGAAAAAGGTGAATAATGGAACCTATAAAGAGGGAAAAAGAATATAGTAAATAGAAAGACTTCAAAGATATTAGGGGGATCCCCATGAATATCCAATAGAAAACTACACCATATAAAGATGACTGCACAGGTCATTCATCCTTTTATAGTAGTCCCATAAGGGAAATTTAGATGATTCTCACTAATACACAATTATGATAGCAATCATGTTCTATCAGTTTGATTGCGACACTATTGTTCATAAATAAATTTTTTTTAGTTTGACGCTATCAATTTCATTCCCTATAGTTAGATATATACATGATAGTTAATTAGTGATAGATATTATGAATATTTGGATATATCTATGAGATTTAATGTTATTTTGGTTTAAATTTGTTATATGTTACAACATAGGAGGAGAAATAGTGGAGGATACCAACCATGGTTTTTTAAACTGCATGCTTTCTCAACATGACACAACAAAGATTGTCATAGGGGAGGTGTTGGGTCTAACATACCCCATGTTCAAATTTTTCATGTGTGGGCCCTCTTGTTTTAGTATATTTTTTTTGGGTTATTTCAAACTAATATAACTTCATTTATAAACTCCACTCAAATTTAAAATGTTTGATTCAAGTTTTAGTCCCTAACTTATAATCTAAACTTGTTGATAATTTTGGGATAGCTTCACTTGTTCATTCATTCACAATGAATATACAATCCTTATTTTGATTAGGTGATTCAGTATTATTTATGCATCATAGATATATATTATTCATGTAATTTCAAATTTTATATAAAAGGTGGATTCTTACATGATCATTTTATTTTCTATTGGTCTAGCCTAAAAGGATTTACTCTTAAATTTGTTTTTGCTTTGCTTCAACTCATTGTATATTCAAAGTCTTATTCTAAATCTTTTGAGGCTTGATCTACTTGGGATTTGAATTCAAAAGGTTTATTTACATTTAAATCATCTTTAATAATCCATATGTCATCTAATTTATATTTTAAATGATCATATTATCAATTTTAAATGTTTATTTAACAATTAAATCAATTTATTTCACTATTATTAGTGTTTTTTTTGTCTATATTTCATTAAAATCAAGATATGTTATTTTTGGGCTTTACCTATTTAGAAAATTTCATGTTGATTGAATCTATTTTATGTTTCACATAATTTGGACTAAGCTCTTACATGATTTGTTCTAATTTTATTCATGCTTAGATGGATTTTAATTTTACCTGATATACTAATAATGTCCCAGAGTCTTAATTTTTTATTGATTTTGTAGCTCATGTATTCAAATATTAGTATTCAATAGATCAAGTCTTCATATTTGGGTAACTCATGATGTACAGTTAAATAGTTGAAGATTTCTTAGAAAGCTACATGTAGTTCACATGGAGCAATCTAGTGCACCCAAGATTTGGTAGCTATAGGTATGTAGTATGAAGTCTTCACATGACCAAAGTTTTGAGATTGTGACACATGGTCACATATAAGGAATTTTTAACATGGATAATTAATACACATATCACTAAGTTCTTTACTAATTCGACGTCTTTATTACATATAAGTTTCATGATATAGGTGTTTATAGATTTTTTGTTATAGTTAATAGAACCTAAACCTTGACTAACCAGGATTATGTCACATGTTCCTATATCAGGCATTCATTCCTCAGCATATAATGGTATTAAGGTTAAATTTATAGGTATAAGTTAATGAAATTGGTGGCAATCACTAAATAAACAAAGTCTCATTAATAGATCGATAGTTTAATGCCTTTTAACCCTGACCTTTTGAGATTACACCACATGACACAATCTCATGTGGTTGGGACATAAATGGAGGCATTCCATAGTCAACATGTCCCGAATACATCTAGATATATGATCCATAAATGTGGTTTCCTCATTTAATCATACCTCAATGAGAGAGTGAATAATATAAAACCAACCATCAAAGACCTCCCATATTATCGATATCATCTCATGTGGTAGGATCTCATGGACTTAGCCCATGAGGTGTATAAATCCAAAATATAAATAGTATAAAGACCCCATGAACTACAATCCATCCACATGTCTAGAGATTTAGGCATCCAACATCCTAAATGGTAGTTAATGGGATAAGTTTCAAGTGGTGGTCAACAAAATACATGACATGATCTCTTGAGTTTAGTTTCTGGGAAACATATTGATTGGTTGAATATTTAACAAATCGTACATCATCCCCACCATCCACATGTCAATATATCTACATATTAGGACTTGATATATCACAAATCTATAAGTTCAAAGTATTTCAATCCCTAAATTTATAATATTGTGACATACAATCAGATGTCATGAACATAGAAATCAAGGAGCATACATTACGTATCCAAAGGTTGGATATCTCCTAAATTTTATGATCATGACACATGGCTTCATATCATGAAATCATAAACAAACGAAATATAACACATAGGGTAGTATAATATTGATATCATATAGTACATAAATCATGCCACATAACCCAATATCATGAACTTTTCCGTATGGAAGAAGATGATCTTAACAAATAGTGACCCTTAGTTTAATGGCTAAGCAAATAAGAAGACAATGGGTCAATGATGGTTTGATTGTGTTCCCATATTTTAATTACTAAGAATAATAATGTGCCAAGTGGGGTTGTTTGGTCAAATATAGAGCTTTAAGGTCAAATGACTAAAATGTGGATCCCATAATTGATTATAACATAACCTATCAATAATATCTATTGGATTCTCAAGGATTAGACAAAAAAGGAAAAATGGATATCATGGTTTGTTTATGTATAATAATGGAAGGATTATCTTGGTATATTGGACACATAGCCAAGGAAGAAATAAAAACCATAATCTATGAACTCAAGCATGAAACAACATTGACAACATTGAGTAAGGGTCAGACTATATTTAATGTAGTTATATATAGATTATAATATCCATTATTAAAAAATTATTGTGCTTAGTTCTTAGAATTTAATAGGAAAATGGTGCATATGGATTTTTATTTGTTATCAAGGAGATTTACATAATAATGTCAGAATGGACAAAGCTATAAATAGGAAATGACTACTTCATCATTGGGAATATTTTTTAATTATGTGGTTGCTTATCAATGGATTGTAAATCCATCAACGAAGAAAATTAAATAATAAATAATTTTTATTTATCATTGAATATTGAAATGAATTGGAGATTATACCCAATTTAATCATGAAAGATATTGTGTTAGAATTGTGCCATGATAAGATTGTCATCTTTAATTTTTGATGTATTATCTCAAGGAGCCAAATAAGATCTAATCAATTATTCCATTTAATTTTTGTATAAATAGAATTTAATTCTAGCTATGCATCAAAGAAATGGGTCAGATTGCCTTGCCTATATAAGCAACATTTCTTGCTATTATAAAGGTTTGACATTTGATTATAAAAACACTGTTGAGATTGATCACATGTCTTTCCATCTTTTTTTATTTTGTCTATTTGCCAAAAACCTTGATTTCAGAAGTAATATATGCAAAGATTTTTTTTGATGATATTGGTGTGCAAGTGGATATACAATTATTAGATTATACATCAACTCATTTAAATGGATTTTAGATCTCATTATGGTTATTTTGAACCTAACATTAAGCATGGTGTGTAAATAGTTGTAACATTGTGTAATAGTTGTCTTTTGAATAGAATTATAGACTTATTATTCATAAAAGTTTCATTTAAGTCTTTATAATTGTGGTGTTATATTTTTTGCAGTAGCTAGACAATATGCCCAATAATTAAATTGTAACCCATAATAATCTATTTTTTTAATATTCAAATACCTATCTCAATAAAAGGATTTACCTCTTTTTTGCCTTATATTTTTCTCCCTTTTATATTTTTTTATGAAGAATGACTTACCCATTACATTGAAAAAAATTCCATTTTTAAAGGAACCAACAATAACAACCTAAAGTCTTTTATGAAACTATTTGAACCTCTAGTAGAAACACTCATAGCTTACCCATCCAAAATAATTAGAGTTTTTTGGCCCTTCAATTACCAACATAATCTTAGAAATAAGGGAATTTTTATCCCATTTTTTGTTATCCATTTATAATAGTTAAATCAATAATTATCTTTGAGTGGGTCATATTTTCAACATAATAGAAATTGATTGTAGAAGGAGGTTATTATTCTAAGCACAATATTTTAGATCTTAGGGTGTTTTTTATCATGAAACTATGAATACTCTAAACTTATCATTAATTATAGATTATTATTTCATTCACATGATTTTGAGTATGTTTTGTGCTTAAAACCCATACTAACAAAGATTAGAGTTTTTCACTTTCGACTCTTCTTCAAGGATCACACAATCTAGTGTTAGATTGGGTCATGGAATTTTAATTATTTATTATCTTCAAGGTCATATATGTATTATATCTAAACAAGGTTGATACAAATTATCAATTTACCAAACCACAACATCCCTATAATCTCTCACCAATAGATGAGTCGAAATGGTTATAGCCTGGCTAATTGGATCATCTATAAATGTTATGGGTGATGTGCATGTTATTCTAAAAAGCCTTGAGTGTTATCTTCTAAAATTCACTCCAAACACTATAAGGATTATATAATAATAGATTATGTCATATATAATATCCATCTAGTTTATTAATGTTGAACATGAAGCGGTAGCCTATACATTATTTCCCTTCACCTTGCTTGACCAAGATTATAATTGGTTGCTTAACATCCATAAAAATTCAATCACAAGATGGAATATATTGAATAACACATTTTTAGACTTGTTTGGTCAAGTAGTCAATCCAATAATCTCATATGGGGAATTTGTATACATGAGAATAGAATCCAATGAGCCTATAAATAATTATAATGGACAATTGAAAAATATGTATAATGGAGTAACAAAATTATATAGACCAAATGCCCATCTAGACTTAGAAATTTTCAATAATTCTTTGGATCCTTTGACTACCACTTTATTAAGGATAAATCCAACCCTCAATGACTTTCCCTGAACATATAAAGAAGCAGTAAACCTAAATAAGTATCTCAATCCATAAGAGAAAATGTTAATTCTCATTCCCAATGTTCTCCCAAATATACCAATGCTAAACTTACTCCTACATGAAAATCAAAATGTTCCATTTGTGTAGTCTCCTCCAATTATGAATCAATTACAATTAACCCATGCTTTCCCTAATCAAAATATAGGATTTCTAAGAAATTATGGTAATGAAGTAATTACTCAGTATTATAGCTAGATTTTAGTTCTAGTTGCAACCAACAATACATAAAATTCTCCTTAAGTTTCATCTAAATCTGAGCTAGATGTAATCTGAAGAATGGTCCAAATATTGAGAAATAATTTTCTAAACTTGTAAAAATAATTAGGTATCTCAAGTAGTTGAAATTATGACCCAAATTTTACTGATAAATACAATTACATGCCTTCCAATAGAGTTGGTAAACAAGTTGAGTCTTCTGCCAACAAAGCAGTTGAGATCAATATCATGAAGATTACCTTGCCAAATTAGTGTCATGTCTATAACATAGCCCAATATGGATAACTTGACTATGTTTATTTTTGATTGGTGATTGAAATTATATATAAATAAATCAAAGAATATGAAGTTGTCTCAAATTATCAAAATATTTCAAGTAATTCAGATGTTACTAGTTCATCAAAATCCCATAATAAAATAATGGTTTTAGATAATTTAGTCTTTATTAATGTAGAATAAAATAATCTTAAAGAGAATACCAATGATATTCAATCATTCTAACAATAATAGGGAGAAAACTATGTTCTTATGAGTAGAGCACATTAGATTTTAACTACTTCAACTTGAATAGACATTGTTACTATACCTCCTAATCCTGAATCTAAAAATGGTCCACCTTCACCAAAATAAGGTGATAGTCAACCCTCTACTAGAAAAATAATCTATAATATTTTGGAAAATATGACAAGGATTAAAGCTTACATAACCATCCATGAATTAGAAAAAATCACTAAACAAATGGATTTTCTTCTCAAATATCTTACATATAAGAGTAGTTGGCCCAAATGAAAGAAACATTTTAATACCAATGTTTTAATACATAAGACTACGACTTAAGTTCCACCATTATTGATTAAAATAAGAATATTTAGTAAGAGTATACACAATTATCTTTTAGATTCTAGTTCATCAACTAATGTTATGCCTGAAATATTTATAAGAAGTTAGGATTGGTTACTATAAAATCAAACAAAGTTGTATTTTAGTTAGTTCAGTATGAAGTCAAGGTTGGAGGAGAGTTATTAAATGTCCATATTTAGTTACAAGTTGAACCAAGAGTAAAATAGTTCATAGACATACAAGTAGTTGAGATATCAAAATAATATGTCTTGTTATTAACTAGAGATTGGTCAAGATCACTCAATGGATAAATATAAATATAATTTTCCCACATGTGGCTACCATTAAGAGGAGTGGAAAATATAATGAAAACTGATAGAGAGTTGTGCATGAAAATATTGATCATAGAGTATAATGCAGTCAATGATAAAGTTAATTTTACATATGTATATGTAGGTGTCTTTACATTGTTAACCAAAAAGATAAAGAAGAATTTTTTTGGTCAAGATCATGGTTAAGTTATGTGGTCATTATATTTGGATGGAGCATTTTCCATCTAACAAATCAAGGCTAGTATTTTACTCATTAATCATAATATTAAGAGACATGTTACATCTTTTAGATTATAGTTTCATTGTATTAATAACATGATGCATTATGAAACCTTGATCTTGGGTCTATAGTTTACAATTAGGTTTGATGTCCATCAATTAAGATTTTTTAATAATTATGAATTGGTCATCAATTAGGTACATAAAAAATTTAATGTGATATTTCCTATTTAAAGATACACTAATACCATGTGAGGGACTTGGTTTAATCCATTAACACTTTATATATTTCATTCATCCCTATAGTATAAAATGATATGGTAGATTCACTAGATGTCTTAGTTACAATTTTCATGCCATTAGAAAAAATAGACCTAAAAAAGTATTCTATAGAATTAATTTCTCATCATATGTTCTTGAAAATGTTAAATATTTACAAGTTTTATATGATGATAATACAATTCTTGATTTCCTATCTAACTCTAATGCTTTCAATTCAAAGGTAATTGACAAAGAAGAAAAACTCAATTTTGAGGACTAATAGTATAATTATGATGGAGTTATTTAGCTAAGGGACAAACATATTCTAAAAATAATTCAATAAATAGAGATATAATTTAAATTATATAGTATAGTAATTAAATCAGGAAAAGATCCTCAACTTATTCAGAGTCATACATTCTCAACATGCAAATTTTAAATAATCTTGAAAACATGGTGGATGGACATGAATGTAGTGATGAAGAGATAAAAACATTAAAGAAGATGTTACTACACCATCAAGATATTATATCATGAAAATAAGATTACTTGAAGATGTTTGAACCTCATATATTGACCCATAACATTTCATTTAAGTTCGATGAGAGGTCCTTTAGGAAGCATCAAAGGTTAGTAAATACAATCCTATAACAACTCATCTTTAAAGAAGTCTAAAAGATGTTTTTGGCTAGCATTATCTTTCATGGTTCCATTCATCTTAGATGGAAAAACAAGTACTTATGAGGAATAAAAATGAATAAATTTATGTTTGTGTAGATTTAATAAATCTTAGTCACACATCAAACAAAGATAATTATCCTTTGCCTTCACTTGATTAGGTTATTAAAGAAGTCAATGGTTCTAATATGATGTCCTTTTTAGACGGGTTATTGGGTCACAATTAGGTCTTAGTGGATAAAGTACACAAAACCTAAACAACATTCACCACCAAGTGGGGCACCTATGTATACAATAAAATCCATTTCGTTTGATTAATTTTGGTGCCAAATTTTAATGAGATATGGACATTGTTTTCAAAGTCTTAATTAGTAACTACATAGTATTAAACATGCATAACCTGACTTTTTATTTCCAAATTCATATCAAATCGCTTGAGTCATATAGATAAGGTTTTTGAATAATGGATAAGGTTTGGCATATACCTAAACCACGAAAATGTGTATTTTATACAATGAAAGGTAAGATTTTATGCCCCATTATGACTAAGGAAGGTATAAAAATTAACCCAAAGTGAACTAGTGCTATTTATAAAATTAAGCTACCAAATAGTAGGAAAGAGATGAATAATTTTTTTGCAAAATAAATTTTGTATAAGAGTTTATTTATAGTTTAATTGTAATAACTAAACCTCTAAATACCATCTTAAAAAAGGAGATAAAGTAAAATGGTATACTTATTATAAGAGAGAGTTTCAAGAAATCAATAACACAATTATGTAAGCTCATGTGTTAGTCATCCCAGATAATGCTAAATATTTATATCTCTACTCTTTTACATTTGATCATATGGTTTGAGATATTTTGACATAGTGATATGAATATGGAAATCACCCCATATCCTTTATGAGCACATATATGAAGAGGCCTAACTAAATTACCCTATTTTATATAAACAATCCTATGCATTAGTGAAGGTATTTATAAATTTTCATCATTACATATGAAGGAACAAAGTACAAGCCATAGCTTTAGATCCTACTATTAAAAAATGTTATGACCAAACAAGATGGGTAAATGAAGAGGACACTAGGTTACTAAGCTTAAATAATATGACATCAAATTGAAACTTGCAAAATTGGTACCTAGTAAAGGTTTTTCTAGGTTAATTTCATAAATTTATCCCAACATATCCATTATGGAAGTTAATCAATATGAGGTTCAATTCGGTCCATGGTACAATTCAATTATCCATTATTTACTTTATGGAAATCTACCCACCCATTTTGATAGGATGTAGAGAATTAGACAGAGGTAGAGGATTGCATGCTATATTTTATAAAGAGAAGTGATGTGCCACATGAATCACGAGGGGATTTAATTGAGATGTTTTACTGAGGAAGAATCACAAGATGTGAGAAAATCATTTCATGAAAAGTTGGGAAGTGATCGCCCATCAATTAATGTTATGGTACACATGATTCTTAGAGCTGGGGATTATTGGCCAACTATATTAAAGGATGATTATGTAGATGTGAGGACTTGTCATTAATTCTATATGTTTGATAAAATGGAGTTTCTTTCCCCCATGATTCTACAACCAATGATATAACTCCCCTTTTCTTAGTGTGGATTAGGCTTCATTAGAGTCATAAATGTAAACTCATCAATTGATTATTATTTCATTCTCACCACCACTGAATATTATAAGAGATGGAATAAAACTAAATAAAAAAGAATAATATAGATGAAACATTTATTGCATTTATAGAAGAATATATTGTAAATCGATTTAGGATCTTCTGTCACTTGTCTATGACAATGGTACTTCCTTCAAATCAATTGTGTTGATTAAGTGTGCATGTCATAATGGAATTAAAATAAAATTCACCTCAAACTATTATCCCCATGGAACTTTAATAGTAAATTAAACCAACAATAATTTGCTAAATTCCATAAATAAAGAAATTGATCAAAACCCATACAATTGGCATGTTATACTCAAATACATTTATGGGATAATATAAAAATGCATAAAGATATTAAATAGATACCTTATATTAATTTTATATGGATTAGATCTATTTTGACCAATGCATCTCAATAAAGCCACTTATCAGTTGATATAAGAATATAGGGAAGTAGATCTTGGAAGTTAGTGTAGATTGTTAATCCTAATACAATTAGAAGATAGATGAGATAAAGTTTTACAAAAATTTAGTAAATATTAGGCTATTCTAATGATATGGTTTGACCAAAAATCAAAATCAAAGATTTTTTCATCTCTCTTAATTGGTCACGTTATGTTATAATTACCGTGAGAGAAAAGGTTGGCATTTTATGTTCAGTATTTTATGGATTGGCCCTTAAAAAGTATCAAAGCTTTTAGGATAGAATACATTCAGACTGAGAGATCTCCATGGTAAGGACTTAACAATACCAATTAATGGATAGTAATTTAACCATTACCTCATGGCTAATCTGTCTAATACCATTTACATGTTAAGATATTGAGGTTTATTTGTGTATATATTTTGTGTATAGTTTTCTTTTTTCATAACTAGTGTTTCTTGATTTTCTATTTTCTTTACTTTTTTTTGAATCCATCAAACTACACTTAATTTCATAAAATTGTAAAATGTGAATCATCCTTAAATAGTCACATAATATTCTACAATTTTCAATATTCATTTCCTAAATTTGAAGGCCTATGATATTCTACAATTTTCTTTATTTTATATATTATGTGTTTTAGGAGTTAAAATAATCTATAAATCCTAACAAACATTGATGGTCTTAGGTAGATCTGAAACCTACTATTGCACATATTGAAGTATATTTTAGTGTTTTCATCTTTCTAGTTTTGTTTAAAATATTTTTTATCAATTTTTTTCTTGTTGGGTTTGATTTACAATCTATGTTCTTAATACTTAACAACATTTTCCCTACATAAATTACCAATTTTTGGGTATAACATTCCCTATACTTAAATTTTTCATATGGGGACCCTCTTGGTTTATCATTACTATTTTACTTTTGGGTTTTTATATAATTGTATGACTTTATTTATGAATGCCATTCAAATTACAAACATTGGATTAAATTTTATGTCTCTAACTCATAATCCATACTAGTTGATAGTTTTGACATAGCTTCACTTGATCATTAATTTATAATGATTATACACTCCTTTTCAATATTTCAAAGAACATAAATTAATCAATGTTTATTTATGCATCATTAAGATACATTGTTCATGTAATTTCAAATTGTAAGTAAAATGTGGATGTTTGGATGATATTTTTATTATCTATCAGCCTAGCCTATAAGCATTTGATTTTAAAGTCATCATTTATTCAACTAGAATTATTATATATTCAAAGTATTATTCTAATATTTTGAGATTTGATTTCATTGGGAGTTGAATTCGAAAGGTCTATTTCAATTTTATTATGATCTATAATCATTCATATGCCATCCAATTTCTATTTTAAATGATCATGATGTTGATTTCAAATGTTCATTTAGTAGTTAAATCAATTAATTTCATTAATATTGCTACCTTTTGGTCAATTATTGATTAAAATAAGGTTTTGTTTATGTTTTATGGATTTCCTTATTTGGAAAATTTCATCTTAATCAAATATAGTTTATGTTTCACCTAGTTTGGACTGAGTTATTACATGTTTTTTTCAAGTTTTATTCATGATTAGATGATTTTGATTTTTACTAATGTAATAATAATATTCCCAAGTTTCTATTTTGTATTGATTTGTAAGGTCATGTATTTAGGTCTCAATATTTGGTAGATCAAGTCTTTGGCCTCAAGTGACTCAGGATGCATAGCTCAATAGTAAAATATTTCCTAGAGAGATGCAAGTAGTCCACATGGAGTAATCTAGTGTACCTAGGTCTCAACAGTTATAGGTATGTATTTTAAAGACTTCTTGAGCCAATTGTTTTTATATTATGACATGTGGCCTCATCTCAAGAAATCAAAGATCACGGAAGTAACACATAGTTCAACGAGATCTCTATCAATCCAATCTCCTAATTATTGACAAGTCTCATAAAAATATGAAATTGGAGGTCATTAGTTATGGCTAACAATAACCAAACACTAACTCACCATGATTATAACATGTGATCATATCTCAAGTGTTCAATCATTTGGAGATAGTAGTATTAGAGTCAAAGGGACAATGGTAGATTCAAAGTGATAGGTGGTGGTCAATAAGATAAGTGGTAATCATAGAATAAGGGAAGTCCCATTAATAGATCAATAGTCTAAAACTTCCAAACCCCAATGTTCATAGATTATGCCATATGACCTAAACAGAGATATTCTATCATCAATATATCCTGAACACCCTGAGATTTGTAAGCCATCCACATGGTGACTCCTCTTTTAATCGATTCTTGATGAGAGGGGGAAAATATATAGAAGACTGTGAAAGACCTCATGGAATCTTGAGATTATGTAATGTAACATGATATCATGTAAACAACACATGATGTATATAATTACAACATCCAAATAGTCTAAATACCCTTACAGCCATAAGACTACATGTGCCCATATATTTGGGTATCTAACATAACAAATGGAAGTCAATGGGACAAGTTCTAGTAGTAGTCAATGTGATACATGGCCTAATTTCATGAGTTTGGTCTATGGGAAAAATGTCAAACATTACAATAGTATATAATTCCTAGAGCATCATTAACATCTACATGTCATAAAATGGACACATCAGGACTCAACATGTCACAAATATATAGGTCTAAATTATTCTAAGCCCTAAGACATGTGGCAAAATATCTTCAACTAGGATCTTGAGGAACATACAATGCATAGATAGTGGTCAAAGATCTCCGGGCATCCATGATCATGAGACATGGTTGCATCTTATGAAATTAGATCCCAAGAAATATACCCCATAGATCAATTTATCCATGATATCTTAAAGTCCCTAGATCATTCCACATGGTACCATCTCATGGACTTGGCCCTATAGATTAAGATGAGATCAACAAATAATGACCCTAAATTTGATGGATAATTAAATAAAAAGAGTATGGGTAAATAACATTTTGAATATGTTCCCTAATTATAATGACTAAGTATAATCAAGCATGAATAGAAATTGTTTGTTTTAAAAAAGAGCTTAAAGGTCAAGTGGCTAAGATGTGGATCCCAAAATTGATAATATCTTAACCTACCAAAAATGTATATTGAGGGATTGAAGATTAAAAACAAAAGGAAAAAGAGATATCATGAACCATATGTTTATAATCATGAAAGAATTATATTGGTAGATTGTACACATAACTAAGGAATAGATAACAACCATAATCTATGAACTCAAATAGACATCAACATTGGAAAAATTGAGCAAGGGTCAGAGTATACGAAATGAACTTATATATAGATTAGAATAATCCATTATTCTAATATTAATGTGAATGTTTATTAAAATTTAATAGGATAATGTTTCATATAGAAGGCACTTTGTTTTTATGGAGATAAGCATAATAAATTGGGAAATGGACAAAGTTAGAAATAAGAAATGACTACTTCATCATTGGGATTAATCTATAATGATGCGGTTAATTTTCATTGGGTTTATAACCAATAATTAGAATAAATTTAATACAAAAAAAGGCTTATTAATCATCCGATATTTAAATGCATTGAAATTATATCCACTTTCATCATGAAATTTATTGCTTAGGAATTGTAGCATGATTAGACTTTCATCTTTAATTTTTGATGTGTTATCTCAAGGATATAAATAATCTCTAATAAATTATTCCATTTAATGTTTGCATTTAGAGAATTTAATTATTATTATTATGGATATAGGCAATGTGTATGATTACCTTTCCTATATAAGTAGCATTGATTTTCATTATAAAAAAGTCGACTCTTGAGTACAAAAACTCTATTGAGATTGAGTTGGGAGTTCACCTATCTTTCCTTGTTTGATCTTGGTTGTTTTCCAAATATATTGATTTGAGAAGTAATATATGCAAATAATTATCCATAACTCCATTTGAGATTTTTTTGAACCATAATGGTTGTCCTATTTAGTTAGAGATGTTTTCAAAACTATTTGAGGGCCATACAAGACCATTTATGGGTCTAAAAATATATTTTAGTATTTTTTCTACATTTTTTTGTTTTTAGAAATAATCTATTTGTATACTCAAAAAATAAAATTAGTTAAAATTCATCTATTAGTTCAATTTTAGTGTTGATAACATATGTGAATATTTTAAGTCCCATCCAAGCTTGCATGAAACACTTATAAAAATAGTAGTTGAATATCACTAGAAGATGAAAATTACTAACTAGCATTTATGCTAAGGGTTCAAGGAATGCCAGACAAAATATAGAAGTTTTTTCTTTTCATTTTTAGTGAATAATCCCCTTTTAATTAGGATGTGGTCATACCCTAATGCTTGAGACCCAAACCTACGAACCCTCTCTACAACCAATGACCAATTATTTCAACTAATGACTTCTCTACCTTGAGATTCACATTGTATCATAGATGAAGACTATTTATGAACCCATATGACATACACTTTACAAAACCATTCATAAAAATAATTCTCATTCAACCACATCACACTGTGTAATTACAATATTTCAATTTACAAAACCACTTTTACCAATATAAAAACTACATATATATTATATAATATTTATATATATTACATTAGTTACTGTATTAATATTATATAATATGTATTTTTATATTATATTTGAACACATACATATTATATTATAGTATATTATATATTTTTTCTTAATATATTAAAATATATAATATATATTTTAATATAAATTATTAATATATTATAATAATAATTAATATCAATATATTGCAATAAATAATATAATATATTATTTATAATATAATGAAATATGTTATATTATATACTAAATATTATATATATATATATATATATATATATATATATATATATATATATATATATATATATATATTAATATATATATTACTTTATAATTTATTGAATTATTAAATATATACAAGCAAACGATAATCACATGAATTATACGAGTAAGATGGGAACAACTCTATGGAATTGATTCAGGTGGAATGACTAATGAAGACATCCATGAGCCTTCTGGAGGGGGAGTTTCTTAGAATTGTGTTATCCAATAGTGAACTCATCTATCTAGATTGATGGTCATTGACCCAACTGCCATTTCACTTAAGCATAGAGGATAACATTAGTAGTTCCACAATCAATTCTCCTCCTACCTTAGACACTCTAGATCTGACTATCTATCAAATCACAACATTTTTGGCTGATGTTGATTGTACATTGATGCCTGTACTTTCAATCAAAGTTAGAGGTTAAATTTGACCCCCATTTAAACATTTTTTACCATTTTAAATGTAAAATACTTCCAATTTTATTTTTTTAAACTATAATGAAGGACGGAGATTTTTTTTTAAAAGACTTTCACTTTGACGTTCACATTTTAAAAAACCCATTATAATTTTATAAAAGGCTAAGCCTATATGCCTTAATACTTTATAAGTTTATATGCTCCAACCTCTAGCCCTTCGAGTTCCCAACTCCTGAGTTTGACTCTGAGTCCCCATAACATTAATGATTGAATCTTCTAAATTTATTAGAAGAGCATGTTGCACTAGTAGTGGCAACTAGCACCATAGTATGCTAAATATTTTAAATCTCCATAGTAGACTGTAGTACTCTAAAAAGGTTAAATCTTCTAAATTTTAATTCATTAACAGGGCTCAACATTGATTATTAGTATTGAATTGCCGTGGTATTTGAAGAGGGTTGGTAACTTGGTGAGTCATGAATCTGATGGACCATGGTCATTCCAAATTCCAAATTCCCCTGAATCCCAAATGTGGTGTCATTGCATCCTGCAGCCTACGTGTGAGAATATATGGGCCGTGAAAGAATAGGGTAGCACCAAAAAAGTATCCTAGTACCCATTTGATTTTTTGCATTATCTTTTTCTGTTATTTTGGGTTATGACTCTTTGAGCAACTCTTCTTTGTTCTCTCTTTTAATTGTTGTATGGAAAGTAGTTTTTTTGAGTTATCTTGTAACACAGGGCTTTACCATACCTTCCATCTTACTTTGCATCTAGTAAGAATCTTATTGGGTAGGTGTTAGGGAATTGGTTATTGGATTTAATATCAAGTTGACATTTCTAATGTAAATATCTAGATTTGGTTTTTCATCTCGCTGTTTATTTTTTCGTATTGCTTAGCATTGGCTTTTGTTCTGCACTGAGAATCATTATTACCAATTTGGCACTTTAGTTAAATCATGTTTTTCTAGTTGCAAATTTCAATACTAATTTTGATCATAAAATCTTTATTTTCCATCCATTTAGGTAAATATTTTTCCTATTATGAAGCTCATGTAGTTTTGTGACTTATTCACCAATCACATTGTCCCTTAGTGTTTGTCCTTATTTTGAATATAGTGCTTTATCTTCTTTTGCATTTTTGGCCTTGTTTAGGTTCCATTCACCATTTCAATTTTCCATCATCAACAACAATAGGGCCTTGTGTGAGGAGATTGTGACTCTAGTCACTGAGAAATTTGACGGCAGATTTCAAGGGTTGTCGCTGGTGTAAATTGGGGGGACCCTAGAGGAATGTGAAATTACATATTTAAATATTGTATATCTATTTTAAATGTTATTGAAAGATCACATTGAGTTTTTCAAAACTAGTATTAGTCTATCACTGACCAAGACCACCACGATTCATCATTATCTTTGTCATATTATGTTATTCTAGATCTCTAAATTCCCTAACACTATCTTCAATGTGTTAACCACTGTTGGCCACCCTGAACAACAATATTAGTAGGGTTTCGCCCTGTGCTACTCTACATTTTTTATTTTAAATGTATTTTTTTTTCCCATTCTTCAATAATTATAAATATTTTGGCTATAATACGAAGTGAAGAAATTCCACCTTGCTATGCATTTGCTTTATATTAAGCTAGTTATATATAATTTTGAAAAATTAGAAAAAAGTGTAAACTTATTATGGATGCTTATGGAAATGGCTTTTGATATAAAATTTACAGGTTTGTTTTGTTACATTTTATATTTTAATATAATAGCTTCTAAGTTTTAGGTGTATTTATTTTTAATAGCTTTTAAACGTATTTATTTTTATAATTAATAAAATGGTAACTTTCAATCCAAAAATCATGATAATGAAATTATAGTAATTTTTAATTTAATAAAAAATCATACTAATTATTTGATAATATTTTAACGATATGTATAAATTAATTAAGAATCATTATATTTTATTAATAAATATAAATTGATAATTATTAATAACTGAGAATAACTAATGATATTTCATTAATATGTATAAAATGAAAAATATTCAATTAATATTAACAAAATATGAAATTAAAATACAAATATATAATTAATATTAATGCAATTAACAATATTTCATTAATATGTACAAATGAATTTAAACCAAAATTATAACCGACATATTTAATTAATATTAATAAAATAAAAAAATCAAAATTGTAATATAAATATTTAATTAATAATAATGAAATTAAAAATATTTTACTAATACGTATAAATGAATTTAAAACAAATAATCATCATCTATACAATATTGAAAAATGACATCTACAAATTATTTATATTTTGAAATAAATAATTTTAACTATAATCATTAGGGATTTATTATATTAAATAAAATTTATATTTAATTTTATATAATTACATTTAATATTTGTATCTTATTAATTTTGTTATTTGATTTGTAGAGGTAGTATATAATTTAAAATGTCTCACAATAAAAAAAATCAATCTTCAATTAGAAAGTTTTTCCCATGGTCTAGAACATCAAGAGCTTCATTGTAAGAGGATCACAATTTTGATTAAAATGAAGACTTAAATATATTAGGGTGTGATGATGAGTATGGTGAAGAATTTGAAGAGGGGGAAGCTTCAACAAAAAATAAAAAAAGGGGTAGAGTAAAAAGAGTGTTTAGAGATGAATGGAAAGTTAAATTTAAGTGGTTAAGATGTGCAATGCATGAAGGGATAATAGTTATGAAATGTATATATTGTGAAGCACACAAATCTGTAGGAGCATGGGGCTCTAGAACTGGTTTTACTACTTTGAAACATGATGCAATAATTACTCATGCATATTCAAGTATCAATACAATTTCACAAGTAAAATGGATATTTGGAAATGAAGGGAAAGCAAAATCAATTCTAGAACACATTGCAAACATTGATGATACTAATAAGGAATAAATCATCATAGGCATGAAATTAGTTTATTGGGTTGTGCAAGAAGACATACCTCTCTAAAAATATGATTTCCTTTGCTGTCTTGAAATGTATTTAGAAACACCAAACATGATGACAAAAAAAGATTATAAATCATATACAAATTATATGGCTGAAAGTGATTTCCTTGTTTCCATATCTAAGTACCTTGAAGAGGAACAAAGTGAAAAAATGCTAGATAGTCCATTGTTCTCTCTAATGTTGGATGAAAGACAGATCGAAGCTTAGAGAAACACCTTGTGGTTTATACTACTTTTCTAGACTCAAAAGGGTTGGGTTCACCTATTTCATAATTTCTAAAGCCCATAAATGTGTGTGATAGAAAAGGGAAAACAATATATGAGGCAATATGTGTTTTTATGAAAGAAAGGAGTCTTTCAAATAAAAGATTGATAACAGTTTCTACAGATGGTGCTTCATTAATGGTGGGGAGTGGAAATGGATTTGTTACTATTTTAAAAAAAGATGTACACAATCTTATGGGTATTCATTACATTGCTCATCGTGAGGCTTTAATTGTATCAGATCTTACTAAATTTTTTCTTGAGTTGATGTTTGTTGAAAATTTGGCAAATAAGGTATATTCCTGGGTCCAAAATTCTACTCAAAGACATAATGAATTTATTGCTCTTCAATAACTCATGCAACTTGAAACACTTCAAGCTCTTTAAATTTAAGTAGTTAGATGGCTCTCAAGAGGACAAGTTATTGAAATACTTATTATCTTGATGCCTCTATTGTTGACTTCATATAAAAGTGAGAAGAGAGACTCATGGTATGATAAGGCTAGGATCTTCTCATTACAATTTTTCTTACATATGCTTGCAGATATATTGTAGGAACTAAACAAGTTGAATAAAAAATTTCAAGAAGAGAATGTGGATGTCACATCTTTAGGGGAAGCCATAGATACTACTATACAAACTTTAAGCAGGGGGTTTCTAAGGTATGACACTTTTGTAAATGGTACAAGTTACTTGTCCAAATTTTTAGAGAACTCTAAATTTGGTTATTTAGAGATTATTGATCAAGATGGACACATTCATAGGCATGAATTAAAATTTGTGGTAATTTTAAATGTGTGTGATGATTATGTTGATCCACCAAAACAGAGAATGAAGCCTTACATTGTTGGTTCATTAGAGAGCTGAAAAAAACTTTATAAAGAATATGTTCAAAAACTTTTAGATTATTTAAATGAAAGATTCCCAGATCTTTCATTTTTCAATTCTATAAAGTTGTTCAGCCCTTGTCATTATTTAGAGGATGCACATACTAGAGAAGAAAAATCAAAGTGGTGGCTTCTTAAAATATTTGAACCCTTGCAACATACTTTATGTGAGGGAGAAAAACTTTTCTTTTATTTTGAAGGTTTTTTAAAAGAGTTGTATAATTTTATTGATACTCTTCACTTTAGTTGTGAAGGATTCTACATGAAGGAAGCTTGTAGGGTTTTTTGTGCCACAAATTCATATACAGTCTTTCCAAATATGACAAAACTATGGCAAGCAATACTTACCATCCTAACAAGTACATTAGCATGTGAGAGAGGATTTTCAATACAAAATATAATAAAAGATATATGGAGAAAAAAACTCTCATTACATACAATGGATGCCTTGATGCGCATTTTGTTGATAGGTCTTGATATATCTATGGTGTACTGAAATAGGGTTAATGAAATTTGGAAAGATTTCAAACAAAGAAGCATTTAAAATATCTTAGAATTTTCTATGTGAACATATTTATAATGGTAATATATTTCATATGAGCTAATGAACACTCAAGTTTTTTCTTACACTACTTTTTTAATAGTGTTTTTTCAAGTCAAAATTGGTGGATATACATTTGATTTTTTTGAAGATATACATTTAAATTTTTTAAAGATATACATTAATTTTTTTGTAAAGATGGAACTAGTGCAAAAGGTAAATCCATTCTAGACTTGTATTCTACAACTAAGGTTATTCTCATATCATATTTCCAACATGTATTTTCAGTCTATTTCACCAAGAATATTCTCTCAAATAACATATAGAATATCTTGATTTTAAGTTAATGGTCTCAAAGAGTATGCTACAAGATTTTATGTGCATTCATAGATCTACCTTATGAAATATTGAGTTGAAATAGTCAAGTATTAAATATATTTGCAAAATTGTGACTATGGCATTGAATATATTTGGAAAATTATGACTATGGCTATGAATTTCATACTATTATCTATATTTTATTCTTAAGTTTTTTAGAGACCATTACTTGTGTTCAAAGGACCTATTTGTGCTTGTTGCTTATCAGCTAAATGCATCCATCTTATGACTAAGTTATAATAGATTAAAAAAACAATTAAATTTAATTAATTATTTTTTTAAATCAAAAATAGGTCAATGGGACTGTAAATACTTAAACAGTCTAAGTTGTGAAAGGAAAAACAAAAACATGATTCTTACTCTACAGTGGAAGGGGAAATAAGGGAAACCCAGTCATGGGTTGTTAGATGTTTCACTCCACTCACAGTCACTGTGATGTTCTGCTCATCTGCAAGGGGCCCCTCTGTACTCACACTGATATTCACATATGGAATTGGATTGAAACAAGTGCAAAAAGACCTCCTATTAATATGTCTGAATTCTTTTCCATCTCCACACATATCATGTGACAATGTTTTGTTTCCTCATGAATAAAAATAATCATCCAATGGCTTAGAGGGACTAACTACACAAGGTGTACTTAACCATAAATACATAAAAAGGATAAGCAACTGCACATTGTTGGCATGTAATTTATCCAATTTAGCCATTTCAAATGAATTTCTAGTACCCCTGCAATCAGAAACTCATTGCAACCATATTGAAGAATGTTACAATCAAAACTTATTATTTCAAAACAAGGCTTGGGGAATTTGTTTTTAAACTGATTCATTACTTCATAATAAATACAAAGAGATTATTCTTAAATTGTACTTTACTAATTTTGTCAAATTTATATAACAACTTGTGGAAAGTTTATAAACCATTTTTATCAACATTTTAACAATTTTTGGAAGGTCTTATAAACCATTTTTTTCAAATAATGTTATAATTATTGATGTTAAAGATTTTTTTGATTTGATTTTGAATTTATTGTTAATTATCTAACAATAATTTAGCACTTTCTTGACTTATTGTGTGTATTTTATTCAACTAAATTAATCTTTATAATTATTTGTAAACATTACTGATAATTTTGATATTAAATTTTCTCTCTATAAATATTTATGTGGTAATTTAAACAATAAACTTAATTTAACTGTCCCTGGGTTCTTTGGTTCTAGAAACTGTTAATTTTTAATGGCTTGAGAAGTAGAGAATTTGATTACTACTACTCTGTCATCATCGTGAAATGACATAAATGGAAAAAAATCACTGCGACTGAGACATTTGTAGGAAAGGCACCAGAATTGGTGTTGCTAGGATCAAAATAATAGATCCTTTTGAGGAGTCTAGTGACTTTGGAAATGCAAAATAGGTCATCTGCATTTATGAAAAATCCCATTCCCACTATAATAATTTTGGTGAAGTGATACCATTGCATTTTCATAACATCCAAGGCATTTAGTACTTCTAGCTACTTTTTCACCATGATTCAAAAGTGAAGTTGTTGTTTCTTAAATTATTTTATTGATGCACAAAAACAAATAAAATCAGCAATTACTCACTTAAATGAAATCACTAGAGATTCTTTTTTAGATTTTTTGAATAGAAAAACACATTGGGTAGAAGGAAATACTCTTATTTCTAACAAATCAAAGAAAAACTATATGTATTATTTTTACCTTGGACTTTGTCCTTGCTAATCTGATTTCAAGGCTATCATAACAATTATCTTACTTTATTCATATTAGAGGCATATAACTTGACTTAATGTTTCTATTTTTTGATAAAAATTTCAAATTTAAAATTCGTCATTCCATTTTTATTTATTTATTTTTAGTAAAATAAATATAAAATTATTAAATCTATTAACTAAATTTAATATTTAGTAAAATTTATCAATCAAAATTTTATTCACAAAGTCATAATATTTAAAGTGACATAGGCTCATGCATACATTTACAAAGTGACAAAAACATGAAAAGAGAGCAATGTGAAATTGTGGATGGTAAAGTATTTGAGGGGAGAGGAGTGTAATGGATTATCTCATTTTTTATTTGCAACATAGATAATAATAATAAGTTTAATTAATTTCTCTATAAAATTATGAAAGTGAAAAATGATAAATGAACGTTACATGCAAAGTGATATTAATTAAAAAACCATCACAAAAAAATTTCTTAATGAGCAAGGGTGACCATCAAATTTAACCCCTAATCAATGTTAAAGATCATAGGTAAGACCTCCCCCACCTCAACCAACATGTGGCAGAAAATGATGCATTTAAAAATCTTTATGTTTTATGGGTAGATTTTGGGAATTTACTATTGCGCGAGATGAATCCTTCCATACTTTGTCAAATACAATGCTTCCAGTGTAAAAATAACAATTTTCTAAAGATCGAAAGGTTATTTAGAATGCCTCTGGTGTAAAAATAACAATTTTCAATGGATTACATAACTTTTAGTAGATTTTCATATAGCTGGGTTTTTTCAATCATACATATCATCTCTAATTTTAGATTAATTTTTATTTAAAGATTTTATTTACTCAATAAAAATTAACAAAAAAAAGTATATTCATGTAAATTTTGATTTTATGTTTATTGATAATTTTTATTAACTATTTTATATATTTTATATAATATATTAGAAAAGTAATAATATTAATATATGTCTCAACATAACTTTAATAAATGTATGAATGATCAGTTTATTAAAATAATCTAAAATCTAATCATTTTAAGCACACATTAAACCATCAATGAAACATGAAATATCCTATAAGGAACCCAAAAATAACATAAACATGTGTATAATCCAGATGTGTCCTAAATAACTAATGGACATAAAAAAATACATAAAATTAAACATGATAATTTAACATTTAATACCTCCCTATGAAGATGCTCTTATTAAATGTCTACAAATTGTTAGATAAAAAATACAACATATCCTTAATTGTATAGTTGTTCATATATATAATAATATCGATTAAATTATGTATAAATCATTTCAGGTGTTATGGGATACCATTGGTCTATATATCAACAAATTATATATTGTAACTATCCATATCAACACACATCCCAAATTCATCAATCATGAAAATATTAAATTTATTTCAAAATGTGTCAATTAATAAATTATTATAAATATGGGTCCAATCATCATCTTTTATCTATCCTAAAATTTCATTGCCAAATCTTTCATTTATTTTTGTTACCTTTTCATAGTAGGTACATGCTAGACAATATTATATTATATAAGGAAATAATGGAATGGGCTCATTCGTGGCAACAAAAAAAATTTCATAAAAAATTGATTTTGAAATATGTTATAATGAGATTGAGTTGCATCTTATTCTTTCCATATTATTGATATTGGGATTTTAGTGCTAATTTAAAGAAAAAAAACAATGCAGTTTTTCCGAGAATGTTTGTTCTTGCATTAACATTAATAGTGTTTAGTCATACCTGTGTAGTTTATTTTCTCTCTATTTATCAAGGATGTTATCTTGATCCTCTCTATGCTTTAACTATTAAAAACTTCATTTATATTATTAAAATTTTCATTTATCTACTCGTCAAATATATTAAAAATTGTTTAACTTAATTTGTATCCCTTCCTAAATTTCACAATCAGACGAGTAATTTATAAATCCACAAAACTAATTAAAAAATTCATATCTATGTTAGTAAAACATTTGAGATAAAAAAATATTCTCCCTACATTTACCAAATTTTTTTTATCATGGATTGGTGAATGTTTATACCATGTGAATATTCCAAGGCCTATTCATGACTTCCCTAGGAATTCTAAGTATTTTATGAAAATAATAAACATAAAGGGATTCACACTTCTAAATAATTCATCCAAGGGTTTAAATATTCCATCGCTAGAATCTAGATCCAACATGAGGATGTAACTTACCACTTATTTCCACATTCCCTAGATTAAGATGCTTACTATTGGTATATAGGTTTGCTTGATGGATACATTACATCTAAGAATGCCTTTAAAACTAAATTTATTATCCATTTTATTGTGCCTATTTATGATGATATGTTTTATTATCAATTTGATACAGCCTATAGGGAGCCTAATAAACTGACGAGCTCATTTAAAAGTCATTTTCAACATTATTACAAGAGGCTGAAATACGCATTCCTATAGACATAGGCAATGACTATTGATATTTATCTAATAAAATTGGATCCTCTAATAACTATGCTTATTCATTAGACCCCATATGCACTCATATATTTCACTTCAAATTATCAAGAGGCTTTCATTATTGAATATCAAGATATGCCACATGATTATGGTGTTGATCAACTTTGATCCTAAGAATAGTTAGTTGTTCACACCCACATTATTCATACTTATTTTCCTATAGAGTAGCCTATAGACCAATATATGATTTACAATAAAATCATGACTCAATATCATGTCCAATCTAACCACCTAATGACAAATGAGAACCTTATTATGGTTTCTAGTGCATGTGATTATGATTGTTCAAATTTTAATTAACATGATGTGTATCCTCATTATAGTCGTCAAGTGTCTTTAGGTGATTTTACTAATCAAGTATCATTTACTATAGGAGACACTTTACAAACACTGCATGGGATAACTTATGGGACTACATTTTTAGGTCCATAGTTTAGAGTTTATAGATACACATATGAGAAACTTTACAAGTAGTCATGATGACAAGAAATGTCCCATTAAAAAAATTAAGAAGCAATATTTAAGATTAGTGATTTTGATGATGATTTTGATGATGAAGAGATAAAAATCATTTTAGGTGAGTTGCCACATGAAAATCCAACTAGAAAGGAGTTATGTATAAAAGATAAAGAATGAAGTGATTCCTGTAGTCATCCTCAATATGAAATAAAAGAGTTGGAGAAAATGAATTAATGATATGAATGTCATACATCAAAATTATCCATGTTATATGTTGTTACTCTTGTATTTTACAAGTTAGTTCGAGAAGATTAAGAACTTGGTGATAGCAAATTAACAACAATCCTTTCATTAGAGATGGAGGAGGTAGAGTATACCCAAGTGGTTGTCTTTGTATCTAAAGAATTAGATTATGTCTTGAATGAATAAATAAATCTATTGAGAGTTGAAGGTGATAATGATTTGATCTAATATACCTTTCCATAACTTCAACCACTAATGACAAATCCATAAGGTTATTAACTTTAGAAGGTTTCATTCCATCTATTTTAGTAGATGATAATGACAATATGCATATTAAAAAAGTGAACATGTTAATTGGAAATTAGAGAATAGTGGATTCACGACTAAGCTATAACAAAGAAAATGCTTTGGCTAGGTTGGGTATAGAAGTTACTCTAGCATGTATTGAGGCTTAGCCCTATACCTGATCATAATTCAATGATCAAGTAGAGGTATTTATTAAAATTTATCCTAATTACTTCTCACTTATGTAATGTAAGTTCATAACTTAGTTTTATGGCATATATCTAAATAATTTTTATGAAAACATTGTTAAAAACACTCTTTGGGATATTATTTTTCAACATAAAGGAAAACATAGATGTAAATATAGGTCTTCCTTTCAAAGGATCCCTAGCAACCTTATCAAGATTATAACATCTATATGTTTTACATTAGTTTTTTAGCTATTGAGGACTTTCCATTGCTTGATAATGAAATGCTCTTCAAACATTATTTCCAAGCCTGCATTTTATTAGCATGATTGTGAAAAAAGTTTTTTTTTGTTTTTTTACATTCCTTGCTTCCTCTATTTTCTATTATTTTTCAAAATTTGCATTTGCATTTGATTTATTTATTTATTTTATGCTTTCCTTATTGGTTATGTCCCAATTTTTTTGCCTTGGTTCCACATTTTTCAATGAAAAAGAATGAAGTGAAAGGCTTATAAGTAGGGGATATTAATGATATTTTGTGAAAAAGTGTTCCTTGAATTATTTTATTACTTAAGATAATGTTATTGACTAATTTATTATGTGTTGGATTATTTAATGTATTATGGACCTTTTCTAATTTAGTTGAGTTTGGGTAAAATTAATTGGCCCCTGATGGTATCTCCTTAACACCAAGAATAAATTTCACATATTAACATGTTTCTAAGTTTGCTTGGGTGAACATGATATGATGAAACCCTATGGTGAAAAAATATATAGTTGTTCCTTTGATTTGTCATAGTGGTCCCTAACCCTAAACTAAGACATTAAAAGAGAGAGAGAGAGAAAAGAAAAGAAAACCAATTTCTAATAAACTCAATCTTGGGTGATTAAGGTAACCTCCACCGTAGGCTCTCAATCCTAGATGACAATAGAGCAAGGAGTTAAATAGGATCAGATATAAATCCTTCAAGGTTATAGATACTTTCATGGCAACGTAACAATGTCTAGGAAAATGTTTACAAGGTAGGAGTCCCTAGCCTGATGGTTAAAATCACATTAATTAATATTTTTAGGTCTTTGAAATGGCACATTAATTCATTTTACATACCTTGGATGAATAAGGATGTTGAATTTTTTCATTTAGTTGTTACAATATTTTTTACTCTTAGATTTTTTCATGTTTCATTCTCTATTTTAGTAGGAAATTATGGGTTCTTTAACTATTACTCTGTTTCAAAATACTGAGGTATATTTTCCTTTACAGTTGCCATTTCTTGTTGCTTTCACAACATGCCCAAATTTCATTTATGGAATCATGTAACCCCTCCTTTAATATTTTAAAACCTAGTTTTATCTTCAAATATAATTTTGTAAGTGTTTATGGTATGTAGTATAGCTTGCATTTTTTACCTCTTGATACTTTTTTAAAATTCTTTTGAACAATTAAACAAAGTCTAATTCTAATGAAATTTTACATTATGATAGTCATATGTCATTATAATTCAATGGTAAATAAATATAGAAAGTTTTTTTTCATAAGTTTTAAATACGTAGCCTTTGAAACAAGCCAGTGCCTAGATTTCTATGTCTTTCTATTTTAAAAATCTTATCAAAAATCTCTTTTAAATAGGTATTTCATATGAGTAAATCTTTTCAATTCCACATAATAGTTTCTAGGTTAGTATTCAAATGTGGAAGAAATGTAAATGTAAAAAATGTCTCACAAAAATTCATTCTCTAAGTGTTAGATGCACAACCACCAAAATTGCCTTTTGTACTAATTTTTAATTAGTTATTTTCTATTCTTTCCAAGTTATAAAATCTACCTACTACATAATATTCAATCCTATTTTCATAGTAGTAAATTGTATCAAATTCAATTTAAATTTTTCAAAGTGAAATCTATATGTGAGAAGAGTGAAAATGTTAAAAATATCTTGAAATATTCATTATTTTAGTATTAAATGTGTAGCCATCAGAACTAACTTTTCCAATAATTTTTATTTAGTCATTTTATGTCTTCTTAGTTTTCAAATCTACCTATTACACACTCTTCAAGCCTATTTTCATAGTAGCAAATTGTATCCAATTTCCTTATAAATTTTCATGCAGATAGAAAAACATCATTATAAGTCATTTGTGAAAATATTCACACAAAATTATCTTCCATGATCAAATTATATAGGATCAAAACATGCAATTTAGTTAATTTTTAGTTGGTCATTTTACATGCCTTCCTAGTTTTCAAATCCTGCTACTACACACTCTTTAATCATCACTTCATAGGGAAAAATTGTTTACAAATTTATTGAAACTTTTCATGGAGATAGACAAATGTGGGAAGAGTACAAATGTAAAAGAAGTTGCATAAAATACTTTACTTCATTATGAGAAGCATATTCATAAATACTATATTTTAAATTTTAAATTTTATCTATCTTCCCATTTTCCATATTTGTCCACTGCACACTCTTCAAGCCTCATTTTGCATGGAGAAATCTCTTCCATTACATATCCAATTTCTATGGATGATAGTTAAATTTTAGAAGAGTAAAAATGTAAAAGAAGTCATATAAAATACCTTTCCTAATTAGGAAATACACAACCATCGAAACTTGATTTGACAATGGCTTTTACTTAGTATTTTTTTTGTATCTTCCTAGTTACAAAATATGCCTAGTGCATATGTTTAAAACCTAGTTTCTCAAGGGTAAAACATTTTTTTTTTTTTCGTAAACATAGATAAATGTGAAGAGACTATAATGATGAAATTTTTTGTATAAAACTCCTGCATGTGTAAATTATGCAGCAATCAGAACTATTTTTTACATTGACTTTTGCTTAAGTCAATTTTTTCATCTTCCCAAGTAACAAATCTGCCTAGTGTGTATATTTCAAACCTAACAACACATGAACAAAACACATCTATTTATTATTAGTTTATTCAAAAGAGTATCTAAATTTAATGAAAATAAAATATTAAAGGATGTTGTAGAAAATAGTTCCTCATTTAAGAAATGTAAAATCATATAAACTTACTAGTGCACATGTTTATGTGTCTCCCCAGTGACATAATTTATCTAGTGCACATTACTTGGACCCAATTTCATATGACTAAACTAGATCCAGTAATATTTAAAACTTACATGATAATAGTCATGTGTGGTAATAATGTATTAGTAAATAAAGTCACAGAGTATTCTTTACCACATGTGAAATGTGTAACATTAGAAATCTGCATCTACATTGATTTTTAAATGGTTATTTTCCATCTTTCTAGTTTTATTATTTATCTTTTGTTTACCTTTAAAAAATTTGGTCTCATTAACCAATGAGGTCAAAATTGATTATAATTTTTATGGCAATACCTTGATGACATAATAATGTAATGTTATTTATCTTTTAGTAATTTTGTTTTTTAACAAAAAGATATGATGGTGTGAAGTGACCCTTCTAAGAAGATTTGACACTTAGCCAAATTTTGACTAGAAAACATCTAAAAGGTAATGTAAATTAATTAACTTGATCATTTTAAGAAATAAAAAATACCTTTTTGATAGTAGTTTCAAGATATTTATAGAGATATAATATATGATGGGTATTGTTTTGATTTTATTTTAAAATTTTCTTTTTTTATTGCATTCTAAAGGTGTTGATGTGGTTGTGAATGATTGTATGTTGGTTTTAGGCCACATATTTTGATTGAAATCTCTATTTTAAATTCCATTTATTGAATTAGAAATATAGTTTCTCCATATTCTCAATGGTATCAGTTTTGAATTGGATAAGTGAAAGATGAAAAACATGTCAACATTTTAATCTCAGGATTTTGTTGCTTCGAAATATTGTGTGTTTATAATTTTGACATCTTTGAAATTGAAATGGAGATAATATGTTTTTATTTATTATTTTTATAAGTTTTTCATAATAAGAGTAAAATATTAATTTTAGGACTTATCTCCAACATTAGATGAATATATGACACATGCATTGGAAGTGTGCGAAAGAAATAGATTAGGGAGAAACATTGAATAAATTAATGAAATGTTGTGCTAAATGTGGACATTTAGAATATTTTATTATTACCAATAATTATTTTCCACTTAAATTTAATGAGATCCTATCATTAATGGTATTGGAATGTTTTATCTTGGATATGTAGTTCCACATTGAATTTGGGCCTTGATTGGTGCCTATTATTTAATATTCATAACCGCTTAGTAGGTGGTGATATTGGATTGAAAATATATATGTGTCTAGTTAAAGATCTTATAAAAGGTTGGTTCATTAGGGTAGAACACAATATAAAGAACTAAATAATTATTTTATATAAATTATTTCTTTCCATAGTTAGTTATTTCTTGTGAGTAATGTTGTTGTTAAGCATTTTCTATAGTTCACTTGAATTTGTGTGGATCTAAACATTATTTTTTTCAATAAAATATTTATCAAATTAAAATACAATGAATGAGTAAGTTCATTATATTCACATGTATATTATGATTTTGTCAAAATTTATTCATAATTGAATACCTTAGACTCGTTCATCATCTTTGTTCATAGTTGTGTGCATACTGGTCATGAAATCAATTAGTTTTATGGAGTTCATCTAAGTCAAATAAATCATAATTTTTATAGCTAAAAAATAGGCTTGAATATTTCTTTTTTACCTTGTCTTTTAATTTTTAAAAAATAAATGTGTTAGATTATATATAATAGATATTAAAGTTTTAATACACTTTGACATGTATACCTTGAATAAAAACCCTTTTCATTTTGGATTAATGCATTGTTGGACATCTTGTACACTATTAACAATTGTTGAATATACTATGCTTCCTTGAAAAATCCACATTTATTGATATCATAGGGAGCATATATGTAATACCAAAATTACTTGTCATTTATCTAAATATATATCAAACTTTCCCCTTGAAATGGAATTGTTTAACATTAACTACCATTTTATCTTACAATCCAAGACCTAGTAGTAATATACTTTGAGGAGATTCCATCTCTTTTCATGAGAGGTTAGGTGGATTTCCACCTTACCTAAGCTAGTGTGTCAAATGACCTATCAATAGAACTACAAGTAAAATTTTTGTTAGGGACCCATTCGATTGATTCAATTTGTATGGAGGGTTGATATTTATTAAGGAAATAAACATATTCCATTGGTTGTTCCTATAATAAAACACTACAAAAATAGGGTTTATAACATTATGAGGTTAATGTTCAATATCCTAACTCACCATGGTTAGCAACAAAAATGTGATTCAGGAAGTTTCACTAATAATAATATGAAAATAAACAACAAAGAAGAAATACATCTAATCAAAACCAAAGTTTAAATAAAATTAATGAAACACATTAAATCAATATATAGTATACAATAAAATCTTAATCATACTACATTACATTGAATACTAATAAATAATTAATGTGATTTTTTTCTTGAAAGCCTATCAATATTAGTATCTATGTAAAATTACCAATGTATCCATAGAAACATTACCCATTTACTCAATTATGCATTTGATTTTATACAAAAAAATTCAAACCTCGAGTTAAAAAACCAAAAGTGTTTATCCAATATTGTGGGTAATTGGCTACCAATCCAATTTAAATATCAAGGCCCAATCCATATTTTATTTATAAATATATCCACACCAAAATAAATACTATTATATAAGCTGATATTTATAAATATGCCTTGAAAGGTAAAGTTTGGTGTCAACACAACTAATTCATAACATCCAATAATAATACACCCATATATGTTGTTATAGTCTATCACATGTGATATTGTTTTATTTTCAATTAATGTATATAATTGAATGAGTTTATCATTACCATTGCTAAATAACTTGTGTTGATAGAGGTATAGTTTAGATTATCATAAATATATAAAAATATTTTTCACCATCTGGAGGTCACAAAAGATTATAATGCAAAACATAAATGTCAAATAAAGAAAAAATAGGAATTATTACTTGTTGGCATAACCCACATTACCTATTGATGGCCCTGATTCTGGAGCTCCCTACCTTGTCCCTCCTGAGGCCCTTTGTTATAACTCAATTGCCTAATGGGTCCCTTAGAAAACAAAACATCTGAATCACAATGGTAGAAAATTAAGGAGTATCATGTGGCTAATTTTATCATGTTATACCCCATTTCTCTTTATGGTTAAGTCAGAGTAGGTAATTTACCTTGCATCTTATAATGGTTCCCATATACCTCAATCGTAGATTTGTTGTGTTGATAACCTCATTAGGGAATCAATTATTTAGACTAACACAATTGTTACTTCCACTAATGGGATTTTTACACTAAGAGATACTATTTCAAGCCTCTTATAAGAGTTGGAT
>JARHVA010008780.1:107500-130000 GCA_037957365.1 Torreya grandis | reverse complement strand
AAAAAACCACATTATACATATCACTTTTAACATCTATTGTTTTTATAAATATAAATTCTACATTATTGTTCAAATATTTTTCTGCGTTCAGGGTATATAATTTCACTAACGTCCTTCCCCATTATTACCCCTAAGTACAGTATTTATTTTAAGAACACTTACACAAATTAATATTTAGTCAAGAGTAGTATGTAGTATAATACCTAACTAGAATTATACATGAATCCACCTTCTTCATATTATTATTTCCTCTTTGAAATCCCCTATTTTAATGAAACTCTTTTTTCTTATAGCCTAAACTAAGTGAGTTGTAATAGAGAGTTTGTCTATAAGTCATCCATGTCTAACCATTAAGGGACATGTGTCTAATCCTAGCAATGAATCTCCACTCCTCCAGTTATCCTACAAGGCCTTAACCTTTGTATGAGCGATTTTTAAAATGTCATAAAATGTACACACTTCGAAGGAACCTAAATATTATCTAATTATAAAAAACATTGTAACTACGAAGTGCAAAAATGTTGGATGTAAAGGAAATTTCAAATTCCTCATTTTATTGAATGGGTCTAAGCTCATACATATGAAAATCAGGTGTTTAACTTAAATAATAATATTATCAAGGTAAAATTGTCTCTAGGTACTAAGTTGTCAAAGTATTATGCAATCAATGATTATTAATAATCATATGCACACAAAGGATAGGTGTAAATGTTAAGGTTCTGGTCCATAGCCCCTATGTCACGTCTAAGGTTAGGAGTGGTCATTGGGTCTTTGATCCACCTCATTTATCCATTTATTCCTTCACACATACCACTTTCACACTCATTTCACTCATAGAAATGATGAATGATAATAAATTAATATAGTAATAATAAATTTTCCATCATCTCTAGGTTTATCCAAATAGTTTCAAGTAATCTAGAGTGGCACATATATCATTATCATTATTCATTTATTCCTTTATCCAAAATCATATATATTAATACATTACATTATTGTAAACTCCCTTGTGTATGTCACAACTAAATCACTTCATGCTAGGTTAAAAGTGACATGCCAAAAAAATATATCACCATATATATTCATTCTTGGTTAGATAACTAATATCAAAACACTTGTGTGTGTGTGTGTGTGTGTGTGTGTGTGTGTGTGTGTGTGTGTGTGTGTGTGTGTGTGTGTGTGTGTGTGTGTGTGTGTGTGTGTGTGTGTGTGTGTGTGTGTGTGTGTGTGTGTGTGTGTGTGTGTGTGTGTGTATGTGTGTGTGTGTGTGTGTGTGTGTGTGCGCGTGCGCATGCGTGCACACAAAAATGATAATGAAAAAATGAATCAACATTGTAAAAAAACTAACAATGATCTACCAAATCATTTATCTTATCCAAAGACAATCCATATAATGAAACAATAATAAAGGATATTATTAATATCTATGTTCCACCTGAAATATCAATTCAAACACTATGTAAGCAGTTAGAAATAACATTCTATAAATTACACTACCATATATATATTCGTTAATGGTTATATAAGTAATATACACGTGCATGCATATAAATAAATATGATAATGCTACATGAGAAATGAAATAAATTTTTAAAATAATTAATAATGTTATATAAACTATCCCAAACATGTCCATAACCAATCCATATGGTGAAACTAATATAAAAGATATGAACCAAGTCAAGAATGCTTTGAAAATATAGTGCAATATTACTTAGTGATTCAAAAAAAGTGAATGACGAAGATATTCAACATTGTTTTAGAAACAAAGGAACTACCCATACTCTTAGAAGAATATTATATATAGTAAATGAAGCAACTAAACAATATAATAGTAGAAGTAGCTTCTTCATTGGGAGTCTATTCACTCTCAACAAGTAAAATGGGTAATTAAACCTATAGATGGAAAAAAATATAATAGATATAACATTTATTTTACAAAGGAATCCATTCACTATCGACATGTAAAATAATAACTACATGTACTAGAAATACTATCTATTTTACCTTGGACTCTCTAGGGAATACAACTTATAGTAGGCTATCAATCTGTAAGAGGAATTCATGTTCATCTCCTAATAGTGATACCCATAATATTAGTGAAGGATTATAATATGCATTTTGATCTTCAAAGAATGTGTGAGGAGAGTAATTGATGCTCCCATAACCACTTGATCCCCTCTACCTCTGAGGAGAACTAATGTAACCCTCTTGGCCACAAGTTAATTCCATGCTTTATAGTAAGTAATACACCTCATGTCAATATCAATGCATTTTTTTAAAGTAGAAACAAATAACATATGTGAATTTAATAAGGTAACCTACGACGTAAAAATACATGAATCATTAAGATTTGAATCAACACTCATATGGCTAGTTCACAAAAATTTAGACAATATACATAAGATATATCAATGCCATGTATTATATCTAGATAAACATGAATAATAACCAAGAATGTTAATCATAATACGTCTAAATAGATCATGAATTATGTTTGATAATTCTCAATTGTAATTATTTATGAAGATATATAAAATTATATAACTTCAATTGGAGAGAAAAAATTAAAAGAAAAGAGAGAAATAATCAAATTTGTACTATAGACAAATTAATGCTAGGTATAATCCATAATTGTAACTAGAATTCTAGTATATTATCTATAATAAGTTAATTAATGTGAATTTAATAAACATGTAAATGTAACATATATAATAAGGGTAAAATGACATATTTTTAATAATCACATATTAATAAGGTCATTAAATCATGTCATTAGAATAATATTATAAGAAATAATGTGAATTCAAAAAACATGTAATGATCTCTAGTGTCTATGACAAAGCACTCATGACATGAAAATGTATAACATACGCACAACATGGTCCATCAGAATGTGATATATATTTAATCATGTCCAACATTGATTATAATTATAATATGTCTAAATAGTCTAATAAATTCATGTCTAAGGAGAGATAAAATGCATTTGGCACTATAGACACTTCCAAGTGCACAACATAGCTAAAACTAGAATTATTATAGCTATGTAAAAATGCATGATTTTTAATGGGATGTTTATGGATACTAAAAATATATGAATAAAAAATATAAAGATATCAGGTGTAAGCTAAAACGACCTCCATAATATTGGATTGATGATGCAAAGACCAAACTTTTAATAGTGCATAACTTTCGATTCATATCTCCAATTAAGCTCTCATTTATGTCAAAACAACCATCTCAAAAAATATTAATTCACCCATATCATGTAATATTAAACTATGGATATTTTAAAAAATTTTTGGAGCCCATATATAACCATATAAGGGTCTAAAAATGAATTTTAGTATTTTTTTTAGATTTTTCAATTTTTATAAATAGCTTATTTTTATGCTCCAAAAATAACTTCAGTTGAAATTCACCCATTAGGTTAATTTTAGTTTTTATAAGATATGTTGAGATTCTTAGGCCCATATTATCTTTCATGAAAAACTTCAAAAAATAGTGGCTAAAAATCACTAGAAGATGAAAGTTACTATAATAATAATTTTCTAAAAGATGCATTTATCAGTTAGCTTTAGATAACTTCTGATAAATTTGTGTTTTCTAATTACACATGTCAAATTTACTTATTTGTTGAGTTTTACTTAAATACTATATTTTGCTATTTTATTCATTTGATGGGAATCAATAAAGAATTTTTTTTTAATGTAATTTCTATGTTTATGCTTATTAATTTTTTTCTTCATTAGTCTATGTTTTTATCATCTGGTATTAGATAAAATTTGAAGATTGGAGGTAATATATTTATGAATATATATTTTATATTTTTGTATAATATCATATAAGTGAATAAATTTCTTTAGATATGGTGAGAGGACAAGGAAAAGGATTAATTTGTCATATGAACACCACTATGCAAGAGTTACAAAGGCAAGTTGAACAATTAATTGTAATTCTTGAAAATTAAAGATGAAGTAATGATAATGATGAAATAGCCAAAGAAACATATCATGAGGATTCATTTTAGGAATAAAACGAATATAAATAATCACAATAAATAAATGAATGTATGGATAGGGATTTAGAGGCATGATCGATGTTACATATTATGAAGGTAGTTTAAAACTAGAAGAGTTGATATATTGGACAAATAACATGGAAAAGTTTTTCAAACTGAAAACATTGATAAATGATAAGAAATTAAATATTACATCCACAAAATTTAAGGGTCAAGAAATGATTTGGTGGGATCATGTGTAGAAAAGGGAGATAGAGAAAGGGTAAAGATAAGATCAACAAATGCGACAATACTGAGAAGAAGATGAGGGAAAAATTTCTTCTTGTGGACTATGAACAAAACCTATATAAAATATTATTAAATATTGGATGAAAGGTTGAAAATATACAACATTATACATATGATTTTTGTAAGCTTTATATATGAGTGGAACCTGATGAAAAATAAGAACAAATGTCTACAAGGTATTAAATGGTTTGATTTTTCTATTTAATATATATTAAGCATGCACAAAATACTTTTCATGGAAGAGCCCTATAAATTATGTTTGAAGTTCTAATTAAAACAAAATGGATAAAATTTCATTAAATCATCTAGGCTAGGGAAAATAAAATAACAATCACATCTAGTCATGGGGTAAGGTGGGTTAAATACCACTAGAGGTGGGTTCAATCCCACTAGAGGATAATCATGATATGGTGATTAAAATAAAGAATAAAATTGATAAGGATTTGAATACAAATAAAAAGGAAGAATATTTTATAGAGAATAATTTTATGGTGGTTCTAGAGAATAGTTTCCAAATTAATGTAGGTATTATGTATGTTACAGATTGGAGAAGAATGACACATAGCATCTGAGTGTCTATAATAACATGAATAATAAAGGAGGCAAGAAGATCAACCAATAGTGAATTTAGTTGACGTTGACATAGAATATAAAAATACTAAAGTTAAAATCACATTTATTAGATAGAATACAGTGAAGAGGAAAATAACAATTTCTCCAACCAAAGAACATGTGTAGAATAAGTAAGGTGGTGATGCATAGATGTGAACAATATTTTTTTAACAAGGTGTACTTAATGAGATAAGATATTGAAAGTAACTATATATGGTTTTACTTTTGAAAATATGGCTTCTAAGGACATGATTTATAAATTAGGTTTGTAGTGTGAAAATTATCCTTATTATTATCGTATTCCATGGTTTAAGAAACGGAATGAATTTACAATAGATAAAAGGTGTTTAATCAAGTTTTCTATAGGAAATAATTAAAAGGATGAAGTATGGTGTGATGTTATACAATTAGATGCAATCCATGTTTATTTGGAAGGTTATTATAATTTAATATAAAAGAAATACATGATGGAGCAAAGAATAAATAGTTTTTAGAAAGGTGGTACAAAGGTAGTTTTTCTACCTCTTAAAGAAGAAGAATGGGTAGAAAACATGTTATCCAAAAAATAATTTAAAAATAACATGAATATGATAGGTTGTTGTTATACATCAACAGAAAATAAATAAGAAACAAAAGTGGCACAAATACTAGTAGATGAAACAAAAATGTTGAAAGAAAATGAAGATTTTATACCCGATGAGTTACTAGATGGTTTAACACCAAAGAGATAATTCCAACATAATATATATTTGATTCCAAGTTCAATTATAACCAATCAAGTAGATTATAGGATGATTATAACAAAACATGTAAAATTCAATAAACATATTACTATATTGGTGAAAAAAGGTGTAGTAAGGGAGAGCAAGAGTCCATAAGCAACACCATCATTTATAACTTCAAATAAATATGGATGTTGGAGGATATATGTCAATAGTAGCTCAGTCATTAAAATTAAAATCAAATATAGATTTCATATATCTTATTTAGATGACATGATTGATGTTCTTATAGGATAAAAATATTTTATTAAGACTGATTTAAGGATTGGTTACTATCATATTCAGATTCATGAAGGAGATGAATGGAAAATAGCATTGAATACTAAAAATGGCTTATTTGAATGGATATTGATAATATTCTAATTATATAATTTACCCAACACATTTATGAGGGTGATGAACATATTTCTATGATATTACATTAGTAAATTTGTCATTGTTTATTTTATGATATTTCAATATTCAACAATAATGAATACAAGAACTTAAGGCATTTGAGAATGGTATAAGAGTTATAAATAAATGATAAGATCCATGAAAATATTAATAAATGTATTTCTATGCATAATAGATTGGTATTTTTTGGATTTATATTTTTGGTAGATGGAATAAGTATGGATGAATAAAAATTAAAGGCAATTGTTGAGTGGCCTATTACAAAGAGCATCATATAAGTAAGAAATTACTATGGTTTAGAAACTTTAGTAGTATTATTGTGCCAATAACATATTGAATCAGGGAAAAATAACTTTTGTGGAAAATAATAGCAATAGCAATATTTGAGTTGTTAAAGAGAAAGACTACAAAACAACTCATTTTAGCATTAATATATTTTAGCAAATTCTTTGAGGTGGATTATGTTGCTTTGCATGTGGTAATTGGTGTTGTCTTGAGTAAAGAAGGAATGGTGTATAACATATTTTAGTGAGAAATTGGAATAGGTAATAAATAAGTATTTTATATATTATGTTGAATTTCATGTTATTGTGTAAGCATTAAGACATTGGAGGCATTATCTTGTGCCTAAGGAATTACGCTATTGTAGGTATAATTTTACTTTTATATCCTTGTAAGTTAATTTTTTTTAATGGATAATTTTAGTTTTATGTTAGTTTTATTCCTTTTGTCAACTTGATGTATATTGGTGAATTTAAAGGGCTTAAATGGCTTTACTAGGTTCTCTGATGGATAAAGAATTTTAATTACATATCAAGAAATATAATTTGCATTGAATTTTATTTTCTAAAGGCTTTAAATTAGTATGAATTTGGTTAATGTCATGTAAATATTTTAGTTCCCTTTTCTATAAATTAAGATAAGTGATGTAATTTTTTAAATCTTTTGATGTCATTTTTATCTTATAGCTAATTGGAGATAATAGTACACCTAATTTGACTTTAATGATATTAATTATGATTTAGATTGATGAATTAAAATGGTTATTATTGAATCAAGAAGTTCATCATATTTATTCCATGAGGTGGATAACATAATTTAGGTTAATCATTGATACCTTTCTCTTCAACGGAGTTCATCTCATCATTATTATTTAATTTATAATTAAGTTATTATTCTATTTGAAGTATTTTATAGTTATACTCTTATTTTAGTGGGATCAAAATCTTCAATTTTAATTTGACCCATTATATTATATCCCTACTATGGAACTCCACATCCAACTGATGGATGGCTCATTGGGATATAAATGGTGGGCTTGTTATAACAATTAAGATGTGTCAGAAATCCTTGGATTCTTTTGGTAGTTATTTATTGATGTTATCTTGTAACTTATTTAGAAATAAAGTACTAAAATTGCACTGTGTGTTTGATTTAAAATTAAATATGATTATTCTTTTATTCCATGTTAATTCCCATGTAATTGTGAATTGTTGATTGATTGGTTACTTTAAGTTATTATAAATCTTATCATTTCATAGTATTGCATGATAAGTTATAAATGTATTTGGTATGATTGATTTGAATATGAGTAACATGTATTTTAATAATTTCAATGAATGAATTAAAATAAAAAAAGAAAGGATTCCATAATTTTTTCATATCAATGAAGGCTTATTGACTCAATATTTACTATTATTACTTATTTGAAGGACAAATATGGGTTTGATATTAAATCCTTTGTTGATCAAAGACTACATGTTAGTCAGAATGTTGTAAATGCATATTGGTCTTGTCATAAGTAATAGATAATTGTAGGTGAATCTTATTAGTAATGAAAATGTTGTAAATAAGGGTTATATTCACTTGTATTTTATTATCTTATTTGAAATGAATTTATTTTCCATTGGCTAAAATTATAGAGGACATGCATGAATTAATTAAATGCTCTCAATTAATATTATTTTCCTTTATTTAATATTTTAAGACAATGAATAAAGTTTAAAACTTTATCTCAAAATATATACAAATAATATTTCATCTAGATTATCATTTGTTTAAATTTGAAAATCTTACTTTATTAAAAATCATCTCAAGATTTTTCTTGTTGCACTATTTCAATATTTTTAGATAAGTAACATGTAGAGTTTGTGCAATAAGATTAATAATTACTTTTTAATTATTGACACTTTTTGGGGATGAATTGTATTAAGAAAGGCATAGTTAGTAAACAATTATGATTTTTGATAAATTTGATGGCACATGTTTTTTTTTTTTAATAATTACATACATAGCAAGATGTAATAGTTTAAAAAAATGAATAAAAAATTAGTATTAAGCTTCCTACGATTTTGAAAGTTGATATTATAGAAATGTTTAATAAACATGGCTGTTAAAATATCCACTTATTTATAGTTTGTTCTTTTAAAAAAATTCAATCCTTTTTGTCTATTGTGATAAACAAACATGTGAATTGAGACCATATGAAAACAAAGAATATATAGTAAATACATACTATGTTGTACATATAATATGGTTAAGTTGTATTTTAATTTTGATATCTATTTATTTCTAATGAATTAATTAAGAAAAGTGATATACTACTTCTATTAATGAGATAACCACTTGTGTGGTAATGTTTGTTAGTAATAAGAATCAATAACTATTTATTGTCTCTCAATTAATTGAATGAAATCAAGAGATAGTGATTATATATTTTTAATTAAAAAAATATTACCTTTGTTATATATAATAATTATATTGTGTAGGTACCCTATAGATATAGATCATTATTAATTGACTTAAGAAGATAACACTAGTTGGAAGTAATAGCCTACTCACAATCTATAACATGAAGATTATTTAAAAGACGTATATTGTAATGCTTTTGAAAATGTTGAATGAATCAATACTATCACTTGTGTCATCATTTACTAAGCTTAATAATTTAGGTAATGTATTATGATGATTTTTTGGTTGTCTATTTTGAAGAAATTTTTAACAAAATAGTAGCTTGTAACTTTAGCTACATGTTTAGAATCATGTTTTTTCTAGCAAGTTATGCTTATTAGAATTGGACACCTATTGTTTTAAGATTGGTCTTAGGCCCTAAAATAAGTTTAAGAATTTATAAATAGTCCTATTTATAATATTCAAAATGGGAGGTTTTAAAATTTAACTATATAAGTGTATGCTAAATTCATTGATACACCCCAATATGTGAAACATTTTTACAACTCATTTTTCCTAATAAAATTCCTTAAGAGATTTTAACCTTGGTTAAGTACCTGTGTTCCACATAACATAGTCAAGGTTATGATAATGCTATTGAGAATATGTTTTTCTCTCAAATATTATTCGAATGTATTTTATGCTTTTAATTAATCATCATTATAAAAAATAAGGTTGTAACATTTTTATATTCGAGTAAAGTTTTTCTGCTCTATGTAAATTTGTGAGAGGATTTTTTTATTTTTATATTTAACTAAATTATTATTTCATTGCACCTCAATATGGTTATAACATAGTCCAATGGTGTTGACAATAATAAAAATGAGGGTAATGTTAATCTAGGTAGAGGTAGAGGTAGAGGACATAGAGTTTTAAATCTAAATGAAGTAAGAGAGGAAACTCCTTTTAAAAATGATAGTAATAATGTTGAATAATAAAATGCTAATCATGCTAGGAGTATTCCAACTAATAATAAGTAAAAAGTCCTTAATATAATTTTAGCAATATTAAATACTATGTAAAGAAAATTAGAACTCAATAACATAGATTGAATAACATCTAGGGTTACTCCTAAGAAGAGTTTCCTAGGATTGACAAAGGACCTAAATATGAACAAGCACTCCAAGAGATACCATTAATGGTGGTTGAATCCATTACCAAAAAAATAAAAAGGTTTATGTTACCTACTTTTTTAGGTGAGGAATTAGTTGATGTAACTATTTTATGGTTGTTTCACTTGTATAAATACTTTAATCTACATAATATTCCCTCAAATCTAAAGGAAATGGTAGTATCTTATCAACTAGTTGGAGCCGTAACATTATGGTTGAATAACCTATGTGATTTATAAGGATATAAATATTTGATACTCACATATCCTATTTTATAAAGGAAGTTTTGAATAAGAAATTCAAATGTTAGTTTTTAAGCAACAAAAGATAATAAATTTCTAGTTACTAAAATAGAATAATATGATTGTGTTTGAATATGAGAACACATTTTTGAATCTACTGCATCATGTGAATTATACACATGATAAGGATTCCAAAGTATAAAAGTTTAATTTGGGTCTGAAATAAATATTCATTCATGAATTCAATATGATCAATCCAAAAACCTTGATGGTTGACATTAAATATTATCATCAGGTAAAAGAGAAATAAAAGTATCTATAGAAACTAAGACAAAATTTTCAATTGAATAGGTATAAATATAATGCAAATAATATTTCTCCCTCACCTAAAAATTTCAAGAACATTGATTAGAATAATATATTCAGAAGGATCAATGGTAGTTTCAACATATTTCAAGGCAAAATAGGAATATTAAAAACTAAAATTCTATTAAAACTAGGAACCTTAAGAAAATTTAGTATCAGGTTAAACTATATATAGCTTTCCTTGGAACAAATAATGTTCCTATATCACCTGAAAGGACTATTATATGTTTTAAATGTCGTGATAATGACTAACATAAGGACTTCACTAACATTAAACTTAGACAGTTAGCTAATAATAGGGTGTATATGGCTATAGATAACTAGAATGCCAAATTTTAAGCCACCCCTATTGAAACCATTGGTATTATAGTTGCGTTCAATTTTGTTTAAATTCTAAATTAATTATAGGGAAATAGATAGTTTAAATTATTATATTTATGAAAAATGTAAAATTAATTCTTTTAGTTTAAGATAAGGTTAGGAGGTTGAGTTTGGTACAATCAAAAGAGTTTCATTTTATAAATGTTTAAAACAAGTGGATCTTAACTTAGTTGTTTTCAAAATAAAAGCATATTTGCTTTTAACACATTTAGGTTCTTATGACTCAATCTAGGAATGGATTGGTCGCATAAACTCAAATCCACACTTGTTTTTTTATAATAAGGTTATGTAATGTTGTGATGATTTGGGAAACATTTTTAAAAATCTAGTGAATTCAAAAACCTAAAGCGTGAAAATTACCTTAAGCCCTACAGCTAAAAAATGTTTTGTTAAAAGGTTGTATAATATATATTGTTCATATACAAGATTCAATAAAGATAAGGAACATATTTATAAGTATTTTCCTTTCTTTAATGGATTTTCAAATTGTTTTTGTGAGAAACTACATAGACTTCCTCCCAGGTATGAGTTTGATTTTTCCATTGATATAATGTTGGGAGTTGGCCATACATCTAAGGAGTCATATCATATGAATGTGTTGTTGAACTACAAGAATTAAAAGTTAAGCTTTAGGAACTATTAAAGAATGAAAGAATCAAACCAAGTGTCTCCTTGGGGTGGTCTTGTAGTGTTTGTTAAAAACCAAGATGGAATACATAAGTTATGTGTTGATTGACATGTGATTATTAAGGTCACAATAAAAACAAATTATCCTTTACCAATGATAGATGATTTGTTTGGCCAAATGAAAGGTGCAATAGTATTTTCTAAGATTGACATTAGATCAAGCTACCATCAACTAATAACAAGGGATGAAGATATATATAATCCACCTTTTCCTACTCAATATGTCATTATGAGTTTATGCTAATGCCTTTTTGTATAACAAATGCACTAGTTGCATTTATGAATATAATGAATAGTTTATTTAGGGATTATTTTGATACGTTTACATTTTTATTTTATTTGATAACATATTAATTTATTTTTAAAATGTAGTAGATCATGAGAAACACTTATTTCTATTCTTGTAAAGGCTAAGACAGCACAAGATTTATAATAAGATATCTAAATGTGTCTTATTTTTGTTTGAAATCCATTATTCAGGCCAAGTCATCTCTAAAGATGCTATTGAGTGGACATAAATAATATAAAAACTATGTAAGGATGGCCTACCCATACAAATGTACATGAATTATGAAGCTTTACAAGAGATTTATGGAAAAATATTCCATATTGGCTAATTAAATAACTTTGTTGCAACATGAATGTAATAATTTTATTTGGACTTATTCATTTGAGGAGGCTTTCAAGAAGATTAAATAGATGTTAAATACAATAAATGTACTTATTACTATAGATCCTAATGGTAATTTTTAAATTTGTCTTGATTCCTCTAAAAAGGTTTTAGTAACATTCTTATGCAAGATGGTAAGGTTATGGCTAACAACTCATGTAAGCTCCAACAACATGAAAACAATTATCCCAATCATGATTTAGAGGTTTCTTCCATTGTGAATTATCTTGAATAATGGAAAAAATTTATATTGGGTTGGCATTTTAAGGTGAAAACTAATCATTCCATCCTGGAATAACTACTTTCATAGGGTGATCTCAATGCTCGACAATAGAGGTGACTTGAAATTTTTAGCAATTTTAATATGAGAATTTATTATGTGAAAGGAAAGGAGAAATGTGTTGTTGATACTCTTAGCCATTGAATGTATCTTGCTATCTTGTTTGTTTTGTAAGGAAATTTTAGAACTACTATTTTGGAACATAAACTTACTAATGAATTTTTCCAAGAAGTAAGATCAGGTTTGACTAACTAAACTTTAACACAGATGTTTAATGAAATTTATATTAAAATTAATAGACTAATAAGGAAAAATAATAGAATTTTTCCCCCCAATTTAAGAGACTTATGAAGTTTATTACTAAAATAAGTACATAAGTCACCTCATTTTCCTCATCTAGGTGTCATGAAAATGACACGTGAACTGAAAAAGTATTTTTTCCTAGTTTAAATCATGATGTTATTTAATTTACATCTAAATTTTTAGAATTTCAACAGGTGAAACATAAAAATTATCTCCTAATATTTTTTTAATATCCTCATGCCATTACACAAGGTGCATGGGTTTTTATTTCACTTGATTTTATTGATATTTTTCAAAAGTCAGATAGTAACCATGACATTAATTTTTTGGTAATTTATAAATTTACCAAATTGTCAATGCTCCAGTGTTTTCATAATGATATATGAAATAAATGGATAATCTACATGGTGTGTTAGAAATAACTATATATGATAGGGATAAGTTGTTTACTAATAGATTCTAGTTAACATTGACTATAACTTTTGAAACTTGAATAAATTTCAGCTCTTCCTAGCACTCTAAAATGGATGGTCAAATTGAGAGACTCATCCAATGTATTGAGGCCATTATACATGTATATAATGGATAAACAAACTAAATGGGAATATTGACTATATTTGGTTGAATTTGCTTATAATATTTAAAATACTATTGTGATTAAAATGTCTACATTCAAGGCTCTATATGGGAGAAAATATAGAACCCTACTTAGACAAAAAAGTATAGAAAATAGAGCTATTATTTACCCATATGTTTTATGAGAATAGGATGAACAAATGGATTCGATATGAAATTTTTGAAGACTGATTCAGATGAGTAAAAGAGTTATGCTGATTTAAAGAGAAAATCCATATAATTTAATGTTGGTGATTAATGATTTGTATTTTTTAGACCATGGAAAAGCTGAATTAAGTTTGGGAAGACTTATAATTTGGCTCCACATTTTTTGAGAATTTCTAAATTTTATAAAAGATTATCCCTATTCCCTATAAATTATCTCTTTGTCCTTATTTGTCTAGGATTTAATGTTGTTTTACTAAGAAAGTGTGTAGCTAATCCTTTACATGTCTTGGTTTGTAAAATCCTTCATGGTTTTGAAGAGGACAAGATGTAGTTTTAACATTAGAGGATCTTGTACCATCATAACATTTTGGTCCAATAGGATCCATTAAGTAAAACAAGTGCCACCTAACAAGATGAACATCTTTTTAGGTAGCAATCTTTCATTCTTTTAGTCTTAAGGATGAATTTTCTTTAATATGGGATGATGTCAAGACCTCATTTTTATGATGCAATATTTTCTCTTATATAAATTTACATTTTGATCAGATGGGCATTGATAATTATATAAAATTATTAGAATTATTATTTTTTAATTCATCTAACTATGAACTATTATCTTTGACAATTGATGTGATTCATTGTTGTAATTACTTGATATTTGATAGGACAATTTTGTACAAATTTTATATTACCATATTAGAAAAATTTAGTTTAGAATTTACTTTATATATTTGATACTAGTAATATGTTCAAATACCACTGACGTATTGTTTTGGTGATAGAAAAAAAAATAATAGCTAAATTGATGGTGGACTTTGGTATTAGTGGATAGGGGGTAAAAATGAGTTATTTGATAGATTTCTGACCTAAGATGATTCTAAACTTTAGTCTTGTTTTGTGGTTAACTTGAATTTTCAAAAATTTATGCCTTAATCTACTTATTTAGTAAGTTGTTGTCTGATTAATTTATGATTATGCTAATTTTTATTTGGTGGGCATGATGGCCTCTTAAATTTTTGACCCTTTTTAAACTTATTTTTAATGTGTTCCCAATCTGAATAAATTTTGATTTAGTTTATGACCCTTTTCCATTTTTATTTAATTTCAAACCTGCATGGAACACAAAACATGCTAAAATATCTTACTCTACTGAGTCTTGTCTATTTAAATAAAGTACAATTTTCAAAATTAGATTCAATTTTGTTGCATTAAGATTAGTGTTTATTGATATAATTAATACACCCTAAATTATCTATAAGGTATATCTTATTAAGTTCACATGGTCAAAAATAATATGAAATTATCCTAACACAACTAGAAGTTGTCCATGTAATTTCTAATAAAAACCTTTCTCTAAAAATATTAAATAGATCTATAAATTTCCCAAGTTCAATCTCTTCCATAAAACTTTATCTAAGTACAATGTCAAAATTCCTCTCATAGATGACAAGATCATATATAGATTAATTTTTCTCAATATATTTTTAATGCCACCATTATTTTGGATTAACAACAAATCAATTAAATGTTTGAATCTATAAACAAATCAAAACCCAATATAAACAAAGATTAATGGCATCTAATGAATCAAAATAAATATATGTAAAATAGATGTGCCACCATGGAAATACATACATGCTAGATAGATTCAAATGATTGATAACTCATTCTTTTGTATTTTTGACTTTATCATCGATGAGCCAATGCTTTACTACTATCTATCCCAAAGTCCTGTGACATGGTCAAACCATTGCATGCCATCAGGGGAAAGGAAATGCAATTGTATTTCGCCTCCAACATCTAATGTCAACCATCAATATGTTATGGAACACAATGCTCATTCTAACACGTTCGCACTTATGGACATATCATTTTGGTTTTTGAATGGTGGAGGAAAGATTGAAACTAGAATGATATATCGTTGATTTTAAATAGAACCTCTATGTCATTTAACTCGAGCAAGATAATAACTAAAATATAATATGTACAACTCTATAATATGCCCAAAAATCCTAAATGATATGTTCCTAACAAATATTAAAAGCACGCAATAAATTCCTATCAACATCAAATTCTCCACTATAGAGTGCACTTACCATTCACTGGAAATGTATTAATGTCATTGATTCAATTTATTGACCACTCACGCTTCCATATTTTCAATGATATTACTGACAAGAAACACACTACCAGTCACTATAGTCTATCACTAAGACACAATGACACAAATACATGACACACCAAAATTAGGGGTTCAACTTATTATATTCAGCCTCCAAAATTGAATGTTCACTATAAATCGAGTATGGGAGGCAAGGGTTATTGCAATAAGTGCAAGAATATCAACATAAAAATAAATGCACATTTTCACATTATATATATATATATATATATATATATATATATATATATATATATATATACATTTTATTATATAAGATTGCCTCCTGCTTTATTTTGTGTGTGTATTTGGGGGTGATTTTTGTAGGAAGAATTGAAATACCATGTATGGAATTCTTACCATATATGAAATTATTTATGTTTTTTATTTTTTGGTTGAAGTTTATCATTTTGGGTGTTGAGTCGTGGAGGCAAGAGTAAAATTCCAAGGAGATATCGTTGGTTTTAAATAGATTCAATTGCAAACTCTCTGCTCCTCTTTAAGATTCCTTTTCAAGATAACAATGAAAATAACAATACTAATGCTTTTATGGTAGGGGAAGAATTCACTAGTTGGGGAAACGGCATTGTTTCCTTATCTCTCCCTGCGATCCTGTCAGCACATTAATTGCACCCATCTTTACCATTGCTCTCCCAAACTTCTTCCTCCAAATGGTGGGATACTTGGCGTTAATCTTCACAATTCTGGAGGTGGCAACATTCGTCATCAACGTCTGATCAGATTTCAGCAATCCACGCCCGTGTTGTAAATCTATATAGTATTTTACGTCCAAATTCGTGGGTGTGAGCGGGTCCAACGGAACAACGACGCTAGAGGAAGATGAACGGGGACATTTGGCCTTGAGCTGAAGAGCATAGTGAGGATCCATAGAAGGGTCCTGAACACCCGTGCCGCTGAAGTTGTCCAGACGCTCTCCACTGAATGAAGCGCAGTGAGAAACACCGATAGAATGCGCCCCTGCAGAAACACTAACATTATATATTACATCTGATCTGCAGTGATGAGATTTAATTAGAATTTAATGAATCATTACTAGTATATGACGTACCTGAGAGAGTAACCATGTCTTCCTGTGATAAACCTTTTGCAGCAAAAAGTTGGGTCAATTTCTTTACATCGAAGAAAGGAGGAGGTATATTCCCTGGGATCTCTGATGCGCGAGATATCCTTCCGTCTCTTCGTCCGGCCTCAACCGCCCAAACTAGTCCACCAGCCTGAGTATGCAAATTCATATTATACAGTCCGCCATATATTAAGTAAATCATCTTATCTAATCTAATCTTAATACTTACATGGTAGGCACTATCTCTTGCAGCGAATGCCACAATGTCTGCACAAGAGACCACCTGCGGACATTTGGCTTCCAGTTTGGACTTTGCTTCATCAATTATGTCGTAGCCAGAAAGGCTTGGATTGTTGGCAGGCGAGTCTTTCTCTGCTACATTTCCAGGTTTGGAGTCGATAAGGATTGATCCGTCACAACCCTGAAGTAGATTCGTTAGTGTGGGTCGATAATAATATATTTAATATACGCACAAATTCAGCTTGCTATTCCTAAGATAGCTGTAACTACATGTTGCAATTAGTGATATTGAAGAATACTTTACATTCACAAAGCAATCGTGAAAATGCATCCTTATGAGAGCAGCTGCCACACCAGGATTCGCTCTTACCGCTTTGGCCACACTTTCTTTTACAATCTCCTCAGCCTCGGGACATGTGCGGCGGTAATAACCCACCTTTAATCCATCCCCATTAACCACAATGTCTGTAAATAATAAAAACACCACTAATGGAAGAGCAGCAGGAATCGTTTCCATTAAAAAGGACATGAATACTAATTGCAATTATATGATAACAAATCAGACAGCCAACAGAGAAGGGGTTGCCATTACACATTATAAAACCTGGTATTTAAATCGAACTTTCATGAGATTAAGTCGTGATGTGATCAGCCTCCAACTCAGCTCATGAATTTGACCAAACTCTGTCAATGTCGAATAAGGCTGTGTTGCTTATAAAACAATTCTATGTAGGCGGCTAATTGAAATGACAGAATCATTACGAGGAAGGCGGCTCGCACACTAACACAAGACATCTAGTATAACTAGTTCGTAGATCTCGCACTCTTTATCTTTATTCAACGGCGGCTGAATATTAAGGTTTCTTTTAATGTTTGTGAAATTCTTTATTATGTGCATAGCTCATGATTGAATTCGTTGAGCACGAACTGCTCACACATCCAGGTGCATTAATGCATTTATGCTAATAATTATGTCTGAATTTCGGCACACGTGAATGAGGTATCATTTACAAACGAAGGTGATAAGCAAAAACAAATTTTAGCAGATGTGCAATAACATACACGTGCTTAATATTCTTTTGGTCTTTTAGACATTCCTTCAAAAGTCGGTTACTGTACCTTTAACGACCAATTCAATTTATGTTTTAAACAATCATGTAAATATTGTACATAACCCCAATACATAGCATCTACCAATTAAATATCATGTTTCAAACAATCGTGTAAACTTAAATTTCGAGCTTTAAACAATCATGTAAATATTGTACAACACTCCAATCCATAGCATCTAACACATGTGGGAGTTGGTCCGTTTCTTCAATAATTCTTATATGGGAGGGAATGAAGATTGGTATGTAAATATTTCTTTTACCTAATAAAAAAGAATTTGGAATGGTTGTATAATGAGAGTTTTTGAGTTTTTTTAGCTGGGATGGAAAGGATGTGCTGCTTCGCTAAGATTTTGTAATGTTATATTTTTAATAACGTCATTATCATCGATAGGACTTTTTTTATAACGTTGTTGTATTTAATGTGTTATACCTACCAAAACATTATCCTTTAGCAAGTAGTGAGTCTATACTGTGTCTTCCTCCCCGACCCCTGTTTCAATTGATGTAAGTGTTTTGTAATGGAGCTTTGATTTTCAATGGTATGTAAATGATCTAACATGTTTCTCTACTAAATGTATTCCATGAGGTAACAAATATATCACGAACTCTATTCTTGATGTTAGCTTAAATTACCCTCAAATTTATATGGCTTATTAATAGTTTTAAAATTTTATGCATATTAGTTATTTTGTCGGTTGAGTCTCTTGAAAGAACACATTGAAATCATGGCTATATACTTCATAGATAACCCACCGTAGTGTCGAACTAGAGGTTGTGTAAAGTATGACTAAAGAGTTTATCTATTTAAACTTAATAGTGTTGAGCCTTTTCAAGACATAATTTTCCATGGACCTTCATTCATTTGTAACACTTCAGTTGATTTTTCACATTGAAAACAAGATGTTATAGTCTTTGAGCATGTTAAACTAAAATGCCAATTTGGATTGAGCTTCTCTATCATCTTCTTCTCCTTTGGAGTTTTGTTGGCAAGTTCATAGAGACTCTAAGGCATTATATTGGTTGCGAGTTATCCAAGTTTTACATGGTCAAACTAAAAAAATGTGTCTCTATAGAAGTTGATCCTTTCAATTATTCCCTAAAGCCTAATTGGTAAGAAATGTATTGCGAAGTGCATATTATATAATACCATCCCTAATGCCTAATTTTATTAAGTTATATTTCTATTAATTTATTATTAAAAAATTTAATCATAATTCATAATCTTTAGTATTGAACACACTGAAGTAAAAAGGTGTTGATTTTTGGGTTTTTTATATTATCTTTGTTTGTTTGATTCTTTGGGATCATCTTTAATTTAATTTTATTTATGTTATCTATCACATAGAGATTGGAGATCACATTGTTAATAAGGGAGGTGCACATATATTTCTAAAATTGACAGTGACTACTCTCATATCTAATGGCTTTCATTCCTTTTTAAAGAAAGCATGAGATTATTTTTACACCATAAGTTTGTTTATCCCAATAATGGATGATGGTTGGAGATTGAAAATGTCGAGTTAAATATTAACATATAGTATTTTTAAAATTTTATAAACTAATGCATAATACATGTTTTCATGCTAGGCCATGGATAAAAAAACCTAATTACCTTTAATGGCCAATGCAAAACCAGGTGTTAAGTTTAAGACCCCACATAAAGAAATTAAAGATAAAAATGATCGATAAAATGATTGACCATTATAACCAATAATAAAAATAATCAATGAATAATGATGGAGAACAAAGGTTAGAAATTTATCTACAAATCCACAAGGAGTTCAAAACCATCTAACAACCACCAATTCCCACAAGTACTCAAGTTGCACTACCTATTATTTACACTCTATATGCTATGGAAATATTGTGGGTCCTCTAAGCTAAAAAACCATTTCTCAACCCTCACATTGACTGCTTACAATGAAATATATTTTCTCTATGGATAGTCTAATAAATTTTTGTTATATGTCAGTTTTTTGTTGCTAAGTCATCTTCTCTATACCACCTACAGATATTGAATATGTGATATAAAAACAAAAATAAGTCAATCATACGTACCTTATATATATATATATATATATATATATATATATATATATATATATATATATATGATGATGATGATGATGAATCCAGAATAAATTTAGATCATTCCTAATGTTAGTGTACTCATGAAATATGTGAGATCTTATTGACACACCATTTAAATTACATTTAAGTAACATTTATATGTTTTTAGAAAAGAATAATATATAATTTTTATAAGAAATTAAAATGTCTTTATTTTATCTCAAATCCATAATTAGATGGAGTTGTCCAGGAGATGTTTGTAATATGTTAGACCATGAGTATGGATGTGTGAGAGTTGTGATATTTATTACCCTTATTTTGGCCTTTTAGGCATTCCTTCAAAATTCAGGTACAATAATTTTAATGACAAATTTATTTCAAGTTTTAAACAATCATGTAAATATTGTACTAAACCCCAATACATAGCATCTTCCAGTTAAATTTAAGGTTTTAAAAAATCATGTAAATATTGTATTAAACTTTAATATATACCATCTAACATGTGGGATTGGGTCCTAGTTTTCAATAATTATCAAATGGGAAGGGCAATTAAAGAATGGTCAGAATAAATTATTTCCAAGGGCAATAGGATTATTGCTATGATTGTGGACCATTATATAATGATCAGTAAAAGGATGACGTCATTGAGAGAATAGGTCACTAAATATGAAGGACAAATACAAAGCTTGAATTTGTATCATCACAAGTTGACTATTATAGGATCTTGGACATCCTCCTTGCCAAAAGGATACTAAAAAATGATGGAAAGAAGGAGGAGTTACATAGACAAGATCAATTAAGGATAAAGGTGCTTATAGAGACTGCTCACAAAGCCAAGGTTGCACAAGACAAAGTTTTTGATATGATGTATGACATCAAATAATTGTCAAGCAAATTATCATGCAAACCAATAGATGCTACAGATAATCTCCTGCCAAAAAAAGATGTTCAAAAAAAGATCAAGCAAGTAATTGAAAAGATATATGCAAAAACTATAGTCTTTACCTTGAGATCTATCCACCACTAAATCAGGTACCAAAATACAATAGATAAAATGGGTAAAGTAATGTAGGAAATCAATGCCTTGAGATGGGAAATTTTTGGTATGTCAACTAATTATGAAGTCACCAACCTCTACTCCTTAGGACCAAATGAAGATAGAATACAAGAGATATTCAAGGATTTTGATACATATGTTGAAAAGCTATAGGTCAAGAAAGACCAAAGGATAGAGGAAGTTCATGTAATTGATTAGTCCTTTTTGTTGAACCATTTTCATGAATTGCAATTTCATTATTGAAAAAAAGATTGTAAATTTGTATGTTGTAAAAATGCAACTATCTTTTATAGCTCTTTTTGAGAAAGAGACACATGTATTTTACACCTTTAGTTTTGACAATTTATAATTACTTAAATTTGTAAATGCACATATTGAAAATTCTAATTATATTTCTACAAAGTGACACGACTTACAAATTGTAAAAATCTCACTTGTAATTTTCAAGTTAGGGTTTTAAAAAAAGTGAATTGAGTTACTTCTAAATTACCTTTTGATTAAACTTTGAGTTTCATTTTAGGCATTACCCATTTGCATGAATAGTATATTTCATCTACATAGAGAATAAAATGCGTTGCATGAAGGTCTTCCAAGCCTATTCATGCCATACCAAAGATGGAGAGCACACCATCTCTTGCATGATAATTTCCAAACCATTTTACAATTTTAAGGATGCCATAAACAGGAGATCACACCTCTTTTTGCATGAAGTTTTAGATTTGCATGATTTATTCTACTAGGTGTTGATGTTTTTATAACTACATCTTATATATGGGATATTTTTAAATAAATATGGGAAAAAACCATAGCCCAATCTATATTTTTATTTTTAGTGATATATTTTTGCATTTTGAATGTATTTTCTACAAGCTGTAACCTGGAGAATGAAATAAAGTTATTCAAATATTTTGGATATTAAAGTTCTTATTTTAGTCACAAAAGAATCATTTATGGTTTTTTATACCCTTTTGGATAATTGTTTGATAAAAATAAATGAATCTTGTTCCTTCTATGAAAAATAGCAAATATTGCCTTGGATTTCCCATTTGCATGAGTCTGTGCTTAAACAAATTTCAATCTATTTTATATTTTTTTGTGTTCATTAAATCAAGAATTAAAA
>JARHVA010008780.1:90000-100000 GCA_037957365.1 Torreya grandis | reverse complement strand
TAAAGAATAAAGAGGGAAAATATTCAACATGTAAGGTTGATAGTAAGGCCATATGTTCCTAATAATGCAACTAAATGGGAAGTCTTTGATAGTGATCAACAAATTGTCAACTTTCTGGGAGAAGGAGTTGAATTTTCAAATAGGAACAAACCAATATTCTATGACTAATATGGAGATTAGGTCATCTAGTTAAAGATAAACAAACTACCTATGGGTCTTGTTACATTAGAAAACGCATTTAATTTATATGATCAGTTGAAAGGTTAGAAGAAGAACATCACAGTGAATGAGGAAAACTATGAACCAGTGGTTACCTTAGAAATAAAATCATTGAAAATAGGAAAACTATATAATGATTCTAAAAATCAAGATTTTGTTGAGTTATGTTGATAGTTTGATGATAACTTCACTTAGAGTTACCATGATCTAAGAGGATTTGATCCTAGCTTAGCATAACATACAATCAAATTAGATCCAAATACCAAGCCTATTAAACAGAAGTAGAGACCTATTAATCCATAAATAGAACCCCTGATGAAGAGTGAGCTATCTAAACTAATAGAATCTAATATTATTTTTCCTATCAAGCACTTATCTTGGGTTAAAAAATTTATCCCTGTAATAAATATAAATGGTGAAATTACGTAGTGTGTAGTCTTTAAGAATCTGAATAAAGCATATCTAAAGGATTAGTATCATCTTCTACCCATGGAAACATTCTACAAACTATATTAGAATATAAAAAATTCCTCTTCTAGATAGTTATTCCAGCTATAACCAAATCCTAGTGCAGGAATTAGACCAATTTAAAATAGTTTTCAACATAAAATGGTGTACATATGTATATAAAAAGATGTCATTTGGTTTGACTATTATAGGCAAAACATTTTAGAGAGCCATGGATATGGCATTCAGAGGTCTGATAAATGAAATGATTCTGGTATATCTAGATGATATCACTGTTTACTCAAAGCATGCTAATGCACAACTAGATCACCTTATAATTATTTTTGAAAGGTGTAGAGAATTTGGGGTTTCCCTTAATCCTAAGAAATTAATTTTTTAGGTCATAAAGGCAAGCTACTAAGATGCATTTTGTCAAAATAAGGTCTTGTAATAGACCCATAAAGAATAAGTGATATATCTACATTAACACTCCCAAGCCATATGAAAAGATTGCAAAGATTTCTTGGAAAAATCAACTTTATAAGAACATTTGTTCCAAATTTTAATTCTATGGAAAAAATCCTTATGCAATTCTAAATAATGGTATCATCTTTAGATAGACACAAGAGGGAAAAGATAACTTTGAATCCATCAAACAAGCTATTTCCCAAGATCCTACCCTAGTCAACCTAAACTATGAGAAGGATTTCATTCTCTATGCCTTTGGATGCGAAGGAATCATCTCATCTATTATGACTTATCATAATCAATAATGATTAAAAAAACCAATATCTTTCTTCAATTAATCCCTAAAAGACTACGAAGAAAAATACCATTCCATGGAGAAGCATGTATATGATATGATTAAAGCTCTTAAGAAATTTAGGCATATTGTCTCCAATATTAATATTCATCTAATGGTAACTCATTAAAGTGTCAAAGAGTTCCTGTTGAGTTGAGAGATAAATGAAAAAAGAGAAGGATGGATCACAAATGTCATAGAATATGACGTAGACATGAAAATTACAAAGTTTGTAAGAAGAAAGGGATTGTGTGAACAACTAGCTTCTAATATCAAGATTACTAAAAAAATATCTAAAAATGTATATGCTCAAATTGTAACTTAGACAACCAATCCACCTCTTTTCAATAACTAAATCCATGACATGATAAATTTCCTAAAGACTGTCAAGTACTTGTATGACTTTTAGCTGTCAAAAAAAGGTATTTATTACTCCAATCCATCCCCAATGTTCTTTTTGATGGAATATTATTTATAAAAGATATGAATGGAGTCATGCTAAGATGTATTGATCACAATCAAGTCCCCAAAGTGCTCAGGGAATTCCATGTTGGCCCATTAGGAGGATATTTATCTATAAAAACCATGGCCATCAAGATAATGAGAAGGGGATATTAATGGCTTGAGTTATTCAAAGATGCCCATCAATGGGTAAAAAATTATGAAAAATGTTCTTAATTTACTAGCAAGCAAAGATTAACAACATTCCCTCTTAGACTAATTCAAGTAGATCAACTATTCACATAATGGGGATTAGATTTCATTGGTATGATCAATCCACCATTGCATGCAAACCATAAATGGGTCCTTATAGAAACAAACTATTTCACATGATTAAATGAAGTAGTTACACTAAAGGATACCATAGAGGCATCTATCATGGAATTTGTGGATGAAAAGTATCAATATTTGGTGTACCTCCCATCATTATCTTAGATAATGCTAAATCATTTGTGGGTAGTCAAGTGAGCGAATGGACTAGAAAACATAATGTGTACCCAAGTACTTCTTATAATTATTACCTTTATGGTAATGGCTTGGTTGAGTCTACCAACAAGAACCTCATTAGGATTATAAAACAAATAATGGAGGATAAGTAGAGGTCATTGTACACAAAGTGCAAATCAACATTGTAGACTGATAGGATCATTCCTAAGAGAGCCATCAATAAATCCCCCTTCATGTTGGTCTATGGAATATAAGCACAAGTCCCACTATCAATTGAATTACCTTCTCTAGAGCTCAATCACCAATTGGATTTGATTGACACTAATGAGATGATAGTAAGATTGGTTGAATTGATGGAACTTGAATAAATCATGAACTAATCAATGAAAGTCTTGGAAGCAAATTAGGCTCAAATAAAGAAGCATTTCAAAAAAAAAATCATCTAATAAGAGCTTCAATGAAGGAGACATGGTTCTCAAATAGGATGCAGAAATGGGTAAACTAGGAAAGCATACCAAGTTTGATGTAATATGGAGTGGTTTATACATTATAACTCACTGTAAAGGAGATAATGCATTCCAAATAGCCAAGCTCAATGGATTAGAACTGCCTATCCCAGTTAATTGGATATACCTCAAATCTTGATCTTGAGGTAGGAATTTATTCCAAAAAATTAAAATTTAATATATATAAGGGTTAGTTGTGTTTTCCAAAATAAGTGTTTCAACACAAGTCAACTCATTAAGAGTTTTTATTTCCTTAGTTTTTTCTATTTTTCTGTATTTTTTTTGTTTAGGTAATTTTTTTTGTTTAGGTAAGTCTCAATTTTTTCTTCACTAGTTAAAGTTTGGTAATCCAAAATGACTCCATGCTCAATGAAATAGGAGGTTACTACATAAAAAATAATTAATAGGCAATCATCCCATAGAGGTCACTAAATATGTTGATATTTTTATTCCAAAAATATCATAACATCAAATACACCGAAGGATACCCCATAATTTTTTGATAAAATCCCTTGAAATTACCTAAAAATCACTTTCCCTTTGTATTATATAATCTGAACTCTAGATGAAGTTTACAATTTACAAAATATAAAATTACTTCTTGAACTTCATCTCCCATAATACACTAACCTTTCATTTTACTAGAATTTAAAAATTTGACTACAATTTAGGATTTTAAAAAAATTTAAATTATAGACCGAGTTATGAATCCTAAAAATCATTAACTGGCAAAATCCACAACCTTAATTACAATTTGCAATTTTTTTAAATTTTAAATTTCAAGCGGAGTTCCAAATCTTGTAAACCAAACACCCTCATGGGATCTAGAACTCAAACTGCAATTTTTGGATTTCAAATTACATCTTTATTTTCACCTCCTATGGAACACTTCTCTCAAAATGCATAACTCAGAGAGTATGTTAAAATTTACAAAAATTACAAATTACAATCTAGGTTATGGAACCCATCAAAACCCAAACCACATAATCCAAGACTCTTGATGCAATTTGCAATTTTGTAAAATTACAAATTTCACATGGAATTTTACATTCCCATCTCCAAGATAATCAAACTCTTATGAGATCTGAAGGTCAATATACAATTTGTAAATTATAAAATTGTATGTAGACTCTAGATTTTTTCCACCAACCACCATTACAAAATTAATTGCAAGATTTTTCTATTTAAACATGAAATTTGGGGATTTTTAAATCCATTATTTAATTTTATAATAAAAAATTTGAGCTATGATAAAGACGTATCACCACACCATCACATCAAATCCACATCTATAAGAAACACCATGTCATCTTCCCTCACTTCATGATATTCCTACAATCCTAGCAATTTTCTATTATTCTTTCAATTAAAGCTTGTTTAAACATTTTCATTCTTGTCAAAATCTTAAATTTCCTTTTCTTAGGGTTATTATTTCTTGTATTGGTAGTTTAGCATTAGGGCTTATCTATGTTTAATAAGATTTTATCTAGAATTGGGGTCTACTAGTTCTTTTTCCAAAGTTTCCATTCTTTTGAAATTTAGGGTTTTGTAGGGTAAAATCTTTCCAAAATTTTATTGTAAAATCCTAACGTTTTTCTTAAAGATTTATGTCAAATCTAGGTTTTCAATGAAACCAGGTGAATATACCCCAACATATTCCCAAATAATCTTAGTGAATATTGCTTGTGAGATACTTTAAGTCCCTATAGACATTGGACCTACTTTGAACACCTCAAATTTATTCTAAGCACCTATAATATCTACAAGATTTAAATTCCATATGGAAAATGGAATTGGTCCAGACACTTCCCATTCCCATTGGATACATACCTACGAATAGAAACTTCCAACCCCATACACATTGTACTTTCTCCAAACACTTTGAATTTTTGCTAGGGTTTACATATATACAAAACACCTCCCCATTCTCTTAGACTTTTTACTTGTATATAATACCTCCAGTGTCCATCAGAAATTATACCTACTTCAAACACCTATAAATCCCACAAGATCTTGTCATTGGTTTTCCACAAACATTCTCTCTAGTTTTTGTGTCTCAGAAGGAGATGAATTTGAAATCAAATGGCCCTAGGGTTACTCTCAGCTTAGAGTCTAACACTATAGAGATAATCGACACATATTTAGGTCATATTAACTTAGGGGAATTTTTGACCTAGATCAATGCAGAGTTTAATAATGATTGGATCTAGGGTATCTATGACTCTAGACTTCCATAGGCAACGAATTTCCATCTAACAATCCAAAGCCTTAAGTTCGTATTGACACTAGGCCAACATTATGATCTTGGTAGATGAAAGTTTGTAAATGATAAGGGGGAAAATATTTTAAATATGTAACTGGACTTCATTAACTCAATGTTCATAATACTATAGTTTGAAAGTTATCTTGACATAACCCTAGAGACATCCCAACAATTCTTTTAAGAGAGATGTGTGTCAGAAGATGATAAACAAAAAATGGCTTAAGGCCCCCAAGGTTGCCTCCACTAGATTTCTAAAACCATTGGCAGGAATTGACTTCAATGATGAGTTAGAGATATTATAATAGTGTTGCACATGATTACTGGTAGTCTTGGTGCTAACAGCTTTCAAGAGTGGATGTACCAATACATTTGGGTCATCTATAAGAATACCTAATAAATACACTGGGCTCATCTCATCAATGATTTTTTCCACAATAAATTGATGGAGGTGTAAATGATAAGAAAGTTATTCATGACTTCCTACCTTGTATATATTTTGGCCAAAGGGACATCATTTCTAGTCCTCAATACAGTACCTAGGGAAATAACTAGAGTATACAACTAATATCCTGACCTCACACTAGAGGAAAGTAGATAATGTTTTAGGAGAGTTAATGATGCATTCATCTATTGCATCATTATCATGTTTGATAAAGAGATAGGGAGAATGCTATTGTCATAGGTATCAACTACAAAAATCTCCAAAGGGGGTTCCTACTTCATGCAGTTGCAAACCTATTGATATATCAAGACAAGAAGATTTAGTGGCTACCCCTACATACTCCCCATATATGTTAGTGATGAGTGGGCACTAATGGAGCTAGTAAGGCAAATTGTGGAGACCCACAAGCTTCTATCGATCAGACACAATGTGGGAATTCATTTCCTCATTAGTATTGGTAGATACACATGCCTCTCCTCAAAGCAATGTGTGATAAGGATGAAATGTGCCAAGTGACTTTATGAACATTATATTCTAGGTCATTCTTTGATGTTTATGGAAATTTCACAAACACATTAGGAGTTTCCACATAATACCATGTTCCATATTTTAGAGATTACTGAGAGGACTTGGAGGATGAAGAGAGGGTTAGAATGAAGGACCATTATAGAATGACCTTGAAACAGGTCAAGGAATATGATTTTACACTAGTCTTAGATGACTTGGTGGATGATGAGTCACCTATGGACCCAAATTACTATAAATAGATTATCACACAACCCCTTCCACTAGTAAGGTGGTTAGTTCTATAATATTTCTCATTGATTGACAGAACAACATAGGTGATTGCTAAAATAATCAATTGAATGAGAATTAAGGGGGATCAAGTAACAAAAGATACAGTGGGTATCGAAGATAAGCTTTTAAAGATTAAATCAAATGGAGTTTATCCATTATTAGAGGGTCTAAGTGGGACAATAGGGGAACAAGTAAAAGGGCTAGTGACCAATTAGAAGATGAAGAAAAAAAGGAAGGATAAAAAAGCGTAATCACGTAAACGGGGGTAAGTAGTAGATCAAACAATGAACATCTCATTAGAGGACACAACTACAATAAGATTTTGCACAACCCCAATATCTATCATAGTGACAATCCCAATTTATATTATTCACCCTCCACCTATTTACATAGTTCCTGAACCTCCAACACCTCTACCATAGGTCTTCATTCCCGTTGCATCTTAGGTTTCCACTCCACCTCTCATTATCATCACTTTACCTTCTATGTTAAGTTAGCTTTAACCTATGTAATTAAGTCAAGTGGACACTTAGGGTCTCCCATCAGTGCAAACTCAAGTTTCCACTTCACTTTCCCTTTCCCCAATTTCACTCCCCTCTTATATTCTACTAATAATTCCTTCTATTAAATCCCCCTTGATTTCCAATAACACTTAGTAGTACATAGCTACAGACTCAATCATCCTCACTTTGATTCTGCTATGATAAATATTACTTCTTCTTCATCCCACTTATCTTCCCTACTACATAAAATCTAAGTGGCCTGACACATTTAATTGATTTAATTAAGGATTTAACTTCCACTAGTTCCCAAATTCAAATCCCTTATGTCTATTCCCCCAATACTATCAATTCCATCTTTCGCACCTTCAGTAGTATCAATTCCATATTCGACACCCTCAATAGACACAACTATTTAGATTGCCCCCACCTTTTTCACTTCCATAGTTTCCACAAAACATTCAATGGAGGTGGGAGAAACACATTTTCTTGATGCAAATATAGATTTAAAGCCTACTGATGCATATGAAAATCTATAAGTATCTTTGTAACAATCAATGGTAACATTCATACAGGAATCCATAATTATCATAGTGCCTAATAGTGTTGCATCCTTAAATACTAATTCTAAGGTGACATTATCTATTGAACAAGATGCGACCCCCAGTTGTTGAGTAAAAATAATGGAAAAGAAGTGAAAACATATGATTTCCCTAAGTACACTAGACTTTGTCATTTTAGAGGTGAAGAAATATTCCAAGCCTACACCCCAGAGCTTCTCCAAAATTTTGTGTGATGAAAAAGTGGAAAGATATGTTGAGATTGTAGTACCCCTACTAAAAAAAGCAAAAGAGGACCTTGTGGTGGGGGATTACCAAATTTTAAAGATTCATCTTGAATATGTAACAAGGGAGGGATTAAAATAATATGTTCAATTTGACATCAACACCTTCTTTGATAGAATACTTAGTGATAAAGTGACCAAGGATGAATTGATAAATAAGGTGGATCAACTCACAACTACACTTAAAAAAATCATAGAGCCTAGTGGATCATTGGCACAACTAAAGTTAGTATAACCAATCAACCAAATCTTGGATCAATAAATAATACATGAGGTGACTGAAATTATCCCAACTTGACTATTGTAGTCTTTATTGATATGTACATCATCCTTACCAAAGGGATACTAAAAATGATGGAGAGTACAGGAGTTACATAGAACAACTCAGTTTAGAATAAAGGTACTTATAGAGACTACTCACAAATCCAAGGTTTCACATGACAAGGTTGTTCTTATGATGTATGATATCGAACAAATGTTGATAAAATTGTCATGCAAACTATAACTAGATAAATATAATCTCCTCCCAGTAGAATGTGTTTGGATCATGTTCAAGGAAGCAGTTGAAAAGGAATCTACAAAAACTACAATCTTTACCTTGAGATCTATTAATTGCTACAATAGGTAGTAGAATGCACTAGGTAAAAAGGGTATATAAATGTAAAAAATTAAGGCCTTAAGAAGGGAAATGTTTTATATGTCAGTATATTATGAAGTCACCAACCTCTACTCCTTAGAACTAGATGAAGACATAATACAAAATATATTCAAGGCTTTTGACACATATGTTGAAAATCTATAGGCTGAGAAAGACTAGAAGGCAGAAAAAGTTTTGCAAATTGATTTGTTCTTTCTATTGAAACATTTTCATGAATTGTAATTTCATTATTGCAAAAAAAAACATTGTAAAGTTGTAGGTTTTTAAAATTCAACTATCTTTTAAAGCTCTTTTTGAGAAAGAGATAGATGTATTTTACACCTTATATTTTTGACAAGTATGAAACTGTAAAAAACACAATTGTAAATTACAATTTCTATTTTGACATGTTATAATTTCTTAAAGTTTTAAAAGCACATATTAAAAATTCTGAATTCTATTTTTACAAAGTGACATGAATTACAAGTTGTAAAAGTCTCACTTGTAATTTTCAAGTTAGGGTTTTAAACAAAATAACTTGAGTTACTTCCAAGTTATCTTTTGTTTAAACATTAAGTTTCATTTTGGGCATCTCTCATTTGCATGAAGAGTAACTTGTAACTACATAGAGAAGAAAAGGTGTTGCATAAATGTATTTTAAGCCTATCCATACCATTCCTAAAAATGGAGACCATGCTAGATCTTGCATGCTAATTTCCAAATCATTTTTCAAAGTTATAGATGGCATCAACAGGAGATCATGCCTCTTTCTACATGAAGTTTTAGATTTGCATGATTTCTTCTACTAGGGGTTGAAGTTTTTATAACTACATCTCAGCTATGCGATATTTTTGTATAAATATGGGCATAACCATAGCTCAATCTATATTTTTATTGTTAGAGATATATTTCTAGATTTTAAATATATGTTCTACAAGTTGTAACTTGAAATAAATTGAAGATTTTTCCTTTCTTTTCTGAGGAATCCTTGTATATGAAAATTTATTATAATATTTATGAATATTATAGTTCTTATTTTAGTCACAATAAATTTATTTATTTTATTTTATACCTGTTTGGATAATTGTTTGATAAAAATAAATGAGTCTTGTCCCTTTTATGAAAAATAAAAAATATTGCGTTTGATTTCCCATTTGCATGAGTCCGTGCTCAAACAAGTTTCAATCTATTTTCTATTTTGTTGTGTTAATGAAAGAAAATAGTAAAATAAACTATAGTTATTTGGTGAAATCACCATTTTATGTTTTTCAATTTTTATTTCTCAAACACTTTCCCCAGTCAAACCCTTGTTTAGGAGAAAAAAACACTAAAGAAGCAGAAAATCTATAAAACATGTATTTTATTAGTTGAACCATATTTAGTGAAAGGAAGCCAGCCTTCTCCAGAGATTAACCTCAATTATCTAAGGTCCCACACTTTTATAGGTTTTTCCATTATATAATTTGCACAGTGAACTACTACAACAAGGAATGGGTGCGTAACCCATGTGATAACAATGAGAAAATTTTAATGAATCCCATAACATAGGATTTTTATATGTTAATGTTGTGATAAATCATAATTATTATTACAG
>JARHVA010008780.1:72500-85000 GCA_037957365.1 Torreya grandis | reverse complement strand
TGGATCATTGGCCTATTAAACTTTCACTCTCCTTGTTTGGATCACCTAAGAATCCTTCCTTTAAGTTTCAGCTGATGTGGCTCCTAGAACCTTCTCTTCATGATTTTATGGTTGTTTGGTGGAGTGCAATAAAATTGGATTTTGGTACTACTATGTAATTTTTTGTTAAGAGGTTACAATATGTGATGTTTCAACTTAAGAAGTGGAGAAAACACTATTTTCGTAATATATTTCATGCAAAGGTAGTTGCTCAATCCTAGTTGGATGTTATTACTCACCAAATTAGAGATTTTAGTCTCACTAGAGAGAATCTTAGGGATGAAACTAAATCTTTAATGGAGTTAGCTAAATGGGAATTGCGTGAGGAAATTTTTGTGATGTAAAATCTGAGGATTGGAGCCTTGCTCCAATAAGGCAAAAGAAATACCTCTTTTTTCATAATGCCATCAAATACAGGAGGCATGGGAGTGGTATTTCTTCCTTAGTGTCCTCCCAAGGAGTGTTAATGTTTTTTGGACATGAGATTTCAATAGAGGCTTCTTTGTACTTCTCTTATTTGTTTACAGAGGACTCCCCCTTAGCTATCGAGGAGGAAAATTAGATTTTGGAGTGCATTCCTCCTTTGGTGTCTAATGAGATGAATGGGACCATTTGTAGAGCCATTCTATGGATGAATTGAGGAAGATTGTTTTTCAATTAAAAAGTGGGAAAGCGCTTGGACTGGATGGCTTCGTAGTTGAATTCTTTCAATAATATTTGTAGATTATTAAATTTGATCTTTTGGAGGTGGTTATGGAGTCACATAGAAGCAAATAGATGCTAAAAGATTTGAATGCTACTTTCTTGGTTCTTATCCCTAAGAGGGAAGGAACTAATTCCCTAAATCTTTTTAGGCAAATAGATCTATGTAATGTTGTTTATAAGATCATGACGAAGTTGATAGTTGAAAGACTTAAACCATAGCTCAATAGGATGATTTTAGAAAAATCGAGGAGTAGAGTTTATTGCTAGTAAGCAAACTATGGATGGTGTGATTGTGGCAATAGAGGCTATTCATTGAATGGTAGTGTCCAAGGAGAAAGCAATATTCATTAAGCTAGATATGGCCAAAGTTTATGATCAAGTTAAATGGACTTTCCTTTGAAAGGTCCTATTGGCTTTGTTATTGACTGCGTGTATTGAGTCATTAAATGTGTTACATCGGCCTCCTTTTTTGTTCTTATTAATAGTGAGCCTACTGAGTTGTTTGGTGCTTCTAGGGACCTTCGATAGGGGGATCCTTTGTCTTCATACTTGTTTATCTTTTTGACTAAGAGATTGAGGAGACTCATAAAATCTCATGTGGCTCAAGGATTGATCCAAGGTTGGAGTTAGGGAAATAGATTACCTCCTCACTTTTATTTAAATTTTTTTGATGATAATGTTTTGATGGGTTTAACCATATTCAATGAAGTAGTTAACTTAAGAGGGCTTTGGATATTTATCTGGATGCTTTAGGGCAAAGGATTAATGAAGACAAGCCTTTCATATTTTTCTTTGATACTCCTCATCTTATTCAAGATAGGATTTCTAGGATTCCTAGATTCCATATTGGGAAGCTTCTTGTTGTCTATCTTGGTATTCCCATTAATTTTATTACTTTGTCTAGGAGTTTTTGGCAAGCAATCTTGGACAAGTTTCATAAGCAGGTTAATCACTAGACTTATAGACGGTTATCCTTGCCTGGGAGAGTTATTTTATTAAAAAAAAAATTCAAGCACTTCCCATCCATAAATTTTTTGTTCAAGGGGATCCCGTAAGCTTTATTGATCAATTTAATGTTGTGTCCAAACAATTATTATGGAATGGGAATTTGAATCTTTGAAGTGGAGTTTGGTGAAGTAGGATTCTATCTGTAGGTCAAAATAAGAGGAAGGTATGGGTCTTTAGCATGCTAATCTTAATGGTATCGTCAATGATCCTAACCCTATCTCCAATGGGTTGGTTTGTCAGCAAATTCAATAGGTTCTTGTCCCTTGTCATGTGCGTAGTGGTACCTGAGTCAATCAAATAGATGCTATTCATCGGTTGTGAAGTTTGGAAGACTAGCACTACATTCTTGTCTTCATCACTTGTTACATCATCATATTCATCATCTTGTTGGGGAGTGAAATGCCCTTGTACTTCCACTGGCGGGGACGTCTTTTCAACTTTTGAGTATCATCATGCCTTGATGTGCTTGGATTGTTGATAGATCCTTTGTTTCAATGATTATACCAATAGTTGTTTATGCCGTGAGTGTTGGTGCAACAAATGTGACACCACCTCTTCGACTTATGTGACTAATGATGAGACAATTATTTTTGTTTCTATTTTGCAATGGTTTTTTTGGAGGTCCCTTGCGTTGTTTTTGACCTTGTCACTGCTTCATTTTAAGAGCCTTACCTTGGGACTCATCTTGTGCTGAATTGAAGGCTTCCTCTTGCTGCAACAGGTTCATGAGCTCTTCAAATGTCACTTTCTATTTAGTGACACTTAGTGTCATTACGAACACTATAAATTAAGAAGGGAGTGCTCGTATGGTGATTAGTACCAATGTTTTATTGTCTACCATTTCACTGAGAGCTAACAACTCTATTTGTAGCTCAACTACTTGACGTAAGAATTCCTTAACTATTTTGTCTAACTTCATAATGAGTGTATGATGTTTTGACTGTAGATGAAGGATCTTCCTCTGATTCTTTGCTTCATATATTATTGCTAGTTTATCCTATGCTATCTTTGCATTATCAAAGTCCCTGATATGTGCTTGCACATCATCGATAACACTTAACATAATCAGCATTAAGGCCTTAGCATTAGACTATTCATACTTTGTTAATGCATTAGGATCAGTGAAAACTCGTGTGATCCCTATCACGATGCCCCATAAACCTTCAAATAGAAGGATCGTACACATTTTTGTTTTCTATGCAGCATATTTTGGCCCTTTGAAGTAGTTGGGCATCCGAGAGAAGTAGTTTCGTAGCGGACATATATAAAAACAATTTTTTTTTATTGCTTTTCATAAAATTTTGAAAATGTAAGATTTACTATATGTACCTTGTTCAGGGTTTTTGCTCCAATCTTCTTCCGCTATCTTGTCTTGGATAACTCGGCGGATTCTCTCACGTTTCCTTTGGGTGTCTCCACTCTGCAACAGTCATCAACAGACCTTTTAATTTCTTTCTATTTCCTTCAAACTCACCCTCTCCTTGGCTTTATTTCTGTAGATGCTTTTTATGCGAAAATTCTGTGCTTTGCAAATACTCCGGGCTGCGAACTTAGCGTATTATAATCCACCTGCGATTGTCTGGCAAAACAGGCTTAGGACTGTGTTTAAAACAGACTCCACCACGTAAAACTATAGTTGCAGTCAGCCAGGATGGGCGTCCACTCAGGCACAATATTGTTCAAAGAGGTTTGCACTGCTCCCCCAGTGGCAGCAGCAACACGTTCTAGATCCTCCTCTATTACGCAACCAGCACAGAAAACATCTCGATCAGCAAAGTATTAAGTTGCCAGATCACCAGATGCTAATCATGATACAACAATTTTTTTGCTCCACACAAAATTTTCAGAATGGCCAACAATCAGGAGAACGAACCAGGAAAATGTTACCAAAAATGTGTAGACAATCAGAATTATCCGATCTGCTCCACGTCCCTGCTCGAGTCTTCTCTAACCCCCATCCTGTCGTCTATGATCTACACGCTGCTCCTTGGTTGCTATCTTTTCTAGACAATAACAACGCTTTGTAATGGCCTTTGGGACTGTGATAAACGACAGTCTCGTTCGACTCGGCTCCAAATCTCTATGATGTTCGTGCAGGTTTGCACTCTTACTTCCTCAGATGCTCTTTCTTTGCTGCACCGTGTAGTGTGATTTTCTGCTCACTCCAGGCTTTGTCGTATTGGCTCGCTCTTGCTCTAAGAGTGATTTACCTTGGCACTTCTACTGTGTGCTGGTTCTGATCAGGTTTATTCGAAGCTCTGATACCAGAATTGAGAGAAAACTCAATTGGTTTTCATTGATAAAAAACAACCCTGTACAAATTTATTTATACAGCCAGTCATATATCTGGAAAAATCTATAATCGATAGTCTAGAGAATTTTATTATCCTCCGATAATATTGGTATTAGCGCTATCCTTTGGATGAGTCGATCGTCCTCGAATAGTCCAGAAAATAATGTAATAATTACGCTACGCTGTCAAATGGGCAGGGCTTGGTTGCTAAGTTGTATTGGAGGTGGTGAACTTGTCTGGGTCTAGATTGGGATAAGATCCTTAGCTATACGTACTTGGGGAGAGTTGATAGTGTTGACATCCCTAGGATTAATCTCTCCGGTAAAGGATCCACGGTTTGGGGTACTCTCAAAAGGGGATCCAACCTAATTAAGCAAGGGTTGTTTTAGATTTGTAACAAAGGTTTTGAGGTGTTATATTGACATGAATCTTGGGACGGTCATCTGTTTATATTGGAAAAGTTTTCACACTTAAAGTTTTTGTGCAAATTTTTCTTGATATGTGGTGGATTCATGTGATGTATTTTAAATTGGTTCAGTCTTTGAGTCTGAGAGAGGTTTTTAGATGGAAAAACACTGCTGAGTGGATGTCAGGGGGTTTGCATATAGGTTGGGAGGAGTTGTCTCATATTCTTGTTGGTAGAGTTTGGTGTTCCCTAAGGGAATGTGATTCTCTAGACTAGGGTCCAAATCCAAAAAGTATGTATTCTATTGCTTTTGGATATCATGCGTTGGATAGGTAGAAGTTGGGGAGATTGGTTCCCCTTGTTAGATGTTTTTTTGGAAAAAGTTTGGGTGGCCAAAATGTAACTTTTTATATAATGGTTGGTTGCTTGTAATCAATGCCTAACATGGGATAACCTATGAAAGAGGGGATTTATAAGTCATTCTATTTTCTTCCTCTATCAAAGAAGTGAGGAGAGTATTTCTCATTTGTATTTTTAGTGTCCCTTGGCCAGGGAGATTTGGCACCTTTGGTGGGGTGCTTGGAAACAAGGATGTGTTCATGCCTCCTCTCTTGTGGATTTTTGTAGAAGCTTGGGAAGACCCCTGGTTAAAGCTTGTTATCTTTAGGTTGCTTGGTATATTGGTCGTTATTTCATTTTGTGGAAACTCTTGGTGGAAAAAATAAAATAATTTTTCAAGGGAGGTAGTTGGTAGTTCAACGATTACAACAAAGGGTTCTTAGTATGCTCGAAGAGACCTTAGCAATGAAGTGTGATTTTTCTACTAGGTTGGATGATGGGGAGGTGTAAGGGGCCCAAAATTTGAAGTTAGTGGAAGGAGGCCTATGGCTTCCCTGGCCCAGGAAAGGAGGCCACACCAAGGGTAAGATTTGGTGAGAGGGAAGGTAGACTCCTCCACTCTAGGTGTTTTTAAGATTGACACGGATGGCTCTTCTAGAGGGAATTCTAGTCATGCTGGAATTGGGGGTTTAGCGAGGGATAGTTCAGGAACTATCTTGTTCTTCTTTTCTAATTATAAAGGGTATCATTTGAACAATTTGATGGAGGCACTAGCTATTCTAAATGCTATGGTGAAAGGGTATGATTTAGGTTGGAGAAGGGTTATTTATGAATTTGATTCCCAAATTATTATTAATATGTTGAATGAGCAAGTTTTGGAAGGCATGTAGTGGCAACTTGTGTCGATGGTTAGAGTGATTCTCCATTTGAGTCACGCGATAGATTTTATCTCCTTTGCCCATGTCCCTATGGAGTGAAACATAGTGGGTGATTGTTTGACTAAGTGTGCCGCTGATCATGTGGGGGATTGAAATGTTAGGGAGTGAGATCTTTTGTCATAGGATTGAGTTCAAACTTTGCAAAAGCTGATCTCTGAAGACATGGATGGTTAGTTGTGGTCCTTTTTTGGGACCTTGACATGGTAGAATGTCTGAATTTTCATTTGATTCAATTATGGTTTAGTGGTTCAATTTTTACTTTTTGATATTTTTGTAATCTAGTTATTTCTTTGTTATGTACTCGTGGTTTCTTTTATAAAGTGGGTTCATGTAGCGTTATATTATCAACCATCCCTATCCTTTTAATCTAAAGCAAGAAATAAAAGTGCATTATATTATTTTACTTGCATCGCGCCACTTCCCTTTCAAACTAATTTTAACTTGGGATAAAGAAACTAATTGAATTTTTCACTTTGTTGAGTAAGATAATAAGTGATTAATATATTAATTATGAGTTGATTTTATTTATTTTATGTATAATTAATTTTAATTAAATTGTGTAAATTTTTTTGAGAAGTGTGTTTAATTATTTTGTTTTGGATTTATTTGATGTTTAATTATTTTTGAGAAGGATGTTTAATTATTTTGTAATTTAATTAATTTTTTTGGTATGGAACATTAAAATCATTTTAATTATTTAATAATGAATCTAAACTTAAATTAAGGAAAATTTTTAATTAGATTTTTCTTTTTGCTTTTAAAATAATGTTATGATTCATCCCTCAATTTAAATGATGTAGAACTCATTTTGATTCTCTTAATAATATTGACGGATTTATTTATTTTATTTTTTTTTTGTGTGTGTGTACTTTTTTGAGTATATTCTATCTATTTAAAACATAGCTTATTTTATATGTTCAATATATTTAATAATGAATTTAAATTTAAACTGAGTAAAGAGAATTTTTAATTAGAGTTTTCACTTTTTTCTAGAATAATGTCGTGAACCCTCCCTCAATTTAATTGATGTAAAAATCATTGAGATTCTCTTAATAATATTGATCATTTATTTTGATTATGTATATGTGTGTGTATTTGATTGAATATATTATACATATTTAAAACATAATTTATTTTATATAGAAGAAAACCATAATTTTATATTTTTAAAATATTAAAATACATCAACCTGAAAACATTTATATTTTACATTTAAAACTCTTAAAGATACATACATAAATTATATTATATTTATTTTTGAACGTTTTAAAATATTTTTTTATAATTTTTAATTTTTATTATATAAACGATGACAAAGGAGGCCATCTAAAAACAAAACTCTCTGAAAGACTATATTAATAAAATTGTAAATGATAAAAATAAAAAATGATTATACAAAAAATTTAACATAACAATTTTTAATGTCACAAGAAAAAAAATAATTACTTGTAAAAGTGAAAACTAAAAAAAAATCTCAAAATAGAATCATAAAAATATAATAAATTATTTTAATTAATCATAAAAAGATTATTTGAAAAAAAAAGAGGAAAATTAATAAAAATTAAAAATTTTACCAATTTTTTAAGTAAAATTTTATTATTAAAAATAATTTTTAATGAAACATAAATAAATATATATATATATATATGATTGATTTAAATATTTAAACAAATTTATTCCATTTTAAGACTTTATTCATTAAAAATATCATAGACAACGAACGTTTATATCAGTAGTAGAAATTTTAAGACTTTTCATTGAACATATTTAAGCCAGACGAGCGTTTATATCAATAATATAAATATAATAAATTAGATCAATAAAAGATTTATTTAAAAAAACAAAAAAATTGAAGGAATTTATTAAACCTATTGACATCACATGGCCAGGGCCAATGCATACCAATAAAACGAGTGTATTAAATGTAGATGTCCACTGACACATAAATGTAGATGTGCACCGACACGGGTGGAAGGTATTTATAACACATTACAATTTTGTATTTTAAAATGTGTAATTTTTCTCTAACTATATTTGAAGTCAAATTTTTTTTCATATTTGTTTTTATTTTATATTATTTTCATATGGATAAAAAGTTATTTTAAAATTATCAGTTAGATTTAAAGAAAATTAAGACAATTTTTTTTTTTTTTGGAGATAGATGAATAGATTGATTGATATATTGATTTATTGAGTATCAAGTTTATTTTAGATATAAAAATGGTATATTTATACTATTGAAATTTATAAAAGATAAATATGAATTAAATAAATATAATATTATTAAATATGGAATATCATGTTTAATTTGGAAATATATTAAATTTATAGAAAATCTAAAATATATCTCAATTATAAATAGAATCAATATAATTTATAAAGATAATAAAACTATTATTATTTTTTTATGTTATTGGTTTTAATCATATCATCAATAAAAAGAAAATATTATTTTCATTACTTTGATTTAAATTTGTTTAGTTAATATAAACATAAGCATAAACCATATATATATATATATATATATATATATATATATATATATATATATATATGGGGGTCTTGATTGTAATTAAAAATAAACTGCTTACTTTTTATATTGAGGGATTTGGTCTTCCTTTTATATAGTCTTTTTTTATCTTATCCATTTTTAAAGTTATTTTAAAATCAATAACATAGAATAATTGTCAATATTTTTTACTATTTACAATTACATTTTAAAAAAGGAATAATTTTTTATATATATTAAAATAAATATACATAAATAAAATAATATTAATTTTAAAAAATATATAATTTTCATCCTTACAAAAAAAAATTTCATTAAATAATATTAATTCTAATCTAATTACTTTGATCTTTCTATACGTATATAATTCTAAGAATAATATCACCTCACTTCTAATTTTTATGAAGTGGTAAATGTATGACTATTTAGTTAGCACCTAATGCATGCCATTTCTATTATTTGGTAAAATAATTTTAAAAAGCAAACATTATTTATATATATATATATATATATATATATATATATATATTAGTCGCAAAAATAATTTAATAGTTATATGGACTTTACAATTTGAAAATAAAAAAGGTATTTCTTTACAATTTTTAGGAAAAGTTTAATGTGTTATCTTAATTAATTATAATTAAAATTATAAGGTCTAATTTTTTATATATTTTATCGTATAATAAATTTAATTATAAGAAATTATAAAATATACTATTTAAACTTATCATTAAAACTTAACCTTTTAAATACCAATAACTGTGCATTAAAACATTAATATTTGAATTTTATTTATCAACATATAATTAATTATTTTTAATTTTATATTATAAATGTTGAATAAATATTACATACTACATATTCAATTTTTAATACATATTAATATTTATAAGCACTAATATATTCCATCAATAAAACATTAAAAATAAATAAATAAATAAATAAATTACATATTATTAAAACCTTTCACCTAATACATTACATCCAAGCTTTCATTATAATTTAATAAAAATTATATTCTTTGCCTTGAGCATTAATCTCTCCTTTGCTTCTCAAAGAAGCTACTAAGAAGCAAGGCAGTTAACCAAGGTTCTATTTTAATTTTCTTTTTTATTTCTTCTTATTTAAAACAATTTAGAACATTTTCTTTTCAAACTTAATAATACTTTTTGGATCCTTGCACCAATTATAATTATTCTTTGATATTATGTCTTCACATTTTGTAAGTTCAAAATTTATATATATTTTAATAGTAAATAATATATTTCAACTAAAAATTAGTAATTATATTTCAAATTGAAAGTTTAAATAATTTATATTATAAAAAAATATATCATGGTATTAAAAAAATTAATGAATTAAATATATTATGTTATTTAAATGTAGGAATAACTAATTAATTATTCAAATAAAATACACAATTCTTAATATTTTTATTTTTTAACATGTCTAACCATTGCTATAATTTTTTAGTTAACGTTGAAAGGGATCTCCTATTATTTTTATTTTTTTTGTTAGTTTGTTGTTTGTTTGTGGAACAATTTATAGATATTTATTTAAATGAAAATCAAAAATATATATATATATATATATATATATATATATATATATATATATATATATATATATATATATATATAAAGCTATGAAGTATTTATAGACATTAATTAAAAAAATAAAAAGAGGTTGTAATCATGCGAATCACAATACAATGTAAATTTGTCAAGAAAAATGGAAGAAATAATTCTTCATGACGGACTATTCCAATAAACTTGGACTTTACTTGTGTGTGTATATACTATGTGTGTTTTATTTTTGAATATAAAATAATTCATTTGAATTTAGTACTTTGAATTTAAAAAAAAATATTGATATCTTCTTTATAAGATTTCTTTTAAATATAAGAGAAAATATTTTCATAAAAAAATAATATATATATATATATATATATATAATTTTTTTTTGAAAATATTTTCTCTTATATTTAAAAGAAATCTTATAAAGAAGATATCAATATCTTTTTTTAAATTCAAATGAATTATTTTATATTCAAAAATAAAACACACATAGTATATACACACACAAGTAAAGTCCAAGTTTATTGAAATAGTCCATCATGAAGAATTATTTCCTCCATTTTTCTTGACAAATTTACATTGTATTGTGATTCACATGATTACAACCTGTTTTTATTTTTTCAATTAATGTCTATAAATACTTCATAGCTTCATACTTATCTTATATTATGTCTTGGCAAGTACATCTAATATTTATTTATTTTTGTTTTTTAAAACATTATATTAAAATATTTATTGGATGTTGTGTTGATGATAAGAAAATAGATATATGAAAAATATTTGTATATCTTTCATAGTCGTTAGCAACATTTTAATGAATTAAGAGTCTACTATTATATGATATTATGTATATAGAGAAATTATTATTTAATTATTCAATGTCGAGAATTAATAACGATCATTTTTTTCATTGAAAATATTTTTAAACATAAATATATAATATCAAAAAAAAAAAAAATCTTATTTAAATAATTTCAATATAAATAAAATTTAATTAAACTTATATATATTATATAAAAATAAAAATCTATAACATATGATACAAAATTTAGTATAAAAAATTATAATTATATAATTATAATTTTTTTTTTAAATATAAAATATTTTATATAAAAAAATATATACAACTAATTGTGACGTCCAATTCTTATGTATTTTGTCGTCTTCCAACAAATCCATTCCAAAATAAAACATTTATCACTATTTTAAAAACACACAACAAACACATTTAATCAACCCTGCTTAACTTCTCATTTATATCATCTTGCTTCTCTAAATATTCCTCCAAACGCATATCATTTTCTACTCCATTGCTTAGATTAACTTCTTCATTTTCACAGATGATAATAAAACACCTCTAAATTATTGGACTGTCCAAGATAACCGACATATTAATTCAGGAATTCTTGGTGGGGATACTTTTGTGCCATTGAATACAATAGAGTACAAACCATTGGAGTGTAATATTGTAAGTGCAACTGTAAATGATCGAGGCGGGTGAAAGAAGAAATGAAAAGTTTAATTGACGAAATGGCATTGTTTCCTTATCTCCCCTTCCGATCCTGTTAACACATCAATTGCACCCATCTTTACGATTGCTCTCCCAGATTCTTTTCTCCAAACGGTTGTGCAATTGGCGTTTTTCTTCACCAATCTGGTTGTGGAATCAATTGACATCAATGTCTGATCAGACGTCAATAATCCACGATTTTGTTCCATATCAACGTAGTATTTTCCGTCCAAAATAGTGGGTGTGAGAGGATCCAACGCAACAACAACAGTATATGAAGGGAAAGATGAACAGGGGCATTTGGCTTTGAGTTGCAATGTATAGGTAGGGTCCTGAGCACCCCTAATGCCGCTGAAGTTGTACGGACGATTTTTACTCAATGAATCGCAGTGGGAAACACCGATCGAATGCGCCCCTACATAAACATTAACATTAGAACGTCGGATCTGTAGTGATGCAGTTTAATTAAAATTTGATGCATCTACTAGTATATGTACCTGAGAGAGTAACCATGTCCTTCTGCGATAAACCTTTTGCAGCAAAGAGTTGCGTCAACTCGTTTACATCGAAGGAGGGAGAAGGTAGATTCCCTCGGACATCTGATTCGCGAGATATCCTTCCTGCTCTTCGTCCGCCCTCAACCTCCCACATTAATCCACCAGCCTGATTATGCATGGTCAGCTATATTAATTTAGGATACCTGCTACATGCTTCAAACAATATTACTCAATCTTAATGCTTCTTACATGGACGGTGCTTTCTCTTGCAGCGAAAGCAACAATGTCAGCACACGAGACCACCAGGGGCCATTTATCTTCCAATTGAGACTTTGCTTCGTGAATAATGTCGTAGCCAGAAAGGCTGGGGTTGTTAGCGGTCGAGTCTTTCTCTGCTTTATTCGCCGATGTGGAATCTATGAGGATTGGTCCATCACAACCCTGCAGCTCATGATTCCCTGGTGTTATTTTTGAAAGGGTAAACAGATAACAACTCAGTGTGTTATTACTTTTTAACGGAGGATGTAAAATACTTACGTGTACAAAGCAATCGTGAAAATGCATCCTTGTGAGAGCAGCTGCCGCAGCAGGGTTCGCTCTCACAGCTTTGGCAACAGTTGCTCTTACAATCTCCTCGGCCTGAGGGCATGCATGACGGTAGTAACCGACCTTTAAGCCA